>PIJE02000541.1:65000-67500 GCA_002895965.2 Coryphaenoides rupestris | reverse complement strand
GAAAGAGAGGGAGAGAGAGGTAGAGAGAGAGTGAGGGAGAGAGAGAGAGAGCGAGATAGAGGGAGAGAGATAGAATGAGAGAGAGAGAGAGGGAGTCCGTATGATCACACAGCAGCAGCAGTATGAAGGGTTGAACAGAAACCACGTGTGAGTTTTGTGTGAGTTGTGTGTGAGTTGTGTGTGAGTTGTGTGTGAGTTTGTGAGTTGTGTGTGAGTTGCGTTTACACTTCTAACTCGGGCCACCTTCATAAGTGGTCCTGAATCAGATACAGGTTGGATTTTTGTATTTCTTTGCAATGGAACCTCGTTGTAAACAGTTCAATTGGAATCCACGCTACTTTTACATCGCTCTCCAAGTCTACGCTGATGGGAGCATCCCACCATCATCACTCCTGGCTCTGACCCGTACAGAAGTAGCCGCTGCCACTGCGACACTAAAAGCCATCATTGAAAAAATGTGTGGCTCTCTCTCTCTCTCTCTCTCTCGCTCTCTCTCTCTCTCTCTCGTCTCTCTTCGTTTTTTCCTCATCACTTGGTCAGGCTTCAGGAATTCGCTGGCTTCCACTTGCATGTCACGTCATGAATGATACGCCATAACGCTGACTTCAGATACACACACACACCACACACACACACCGGCCCGACGATTCCCGTTTGAGGGGTCCACACACTAACCGCTGCAAAGTTTGGAAGGGAAGTCCCATAAGATGCTGAGGGACGCGCTTCTGCTTGTGCAAAGTCTAGGTTTTTGGGTTTGTTGTCTATCTTCTCACCCTTTGTCTGCATGGACGCCTGGTCCTGGTTAAGTGATTATTATTTTCACACACACACACACACACACACACACACACTCACACACACACTGCTGGGTCGGGGGGGATTTGGTCATGAATTAGTGAAGAGGACTTCTAAGACACTCAGCCACTTAACCAGACACACATTAACACACTTGCACCTGCTCCTCAGTGACCCTGTGGCTATTTGTGTGTGTGTGTGTGTTGTGTGTGTGTGTGTGTGTGTGTGTGTGTGTGTGTGTGTGTGTGTTGTGTGGTGTGTGTGTGTGTGTGTGTGTGTCTGTCTGTCTGTATATCTGTGTGTGTGTGGGTGTCTGTCTGTGTTGGGGTGTGTGCATGTGTGTTTGTGTGTATTTGTGTGTGTGTGTGTGTGTGTGTGTGTGCTGTGTTGTGTGTGCAGCGCACGGTGTGTGTTGGGTTCTGTCTGTCTGTCTGTATAGCTGTTGTGTGCTGTGGGTGCTCCTGTCTGTTGGTGGTGTGGTGCTATGTGTGTTTGTGCGTATTTGTGTGTGTGTGTGTGCTGTGTGATGTGTGTGTGTTGTGTTGTGTGTGTGGTTGTCTATGTGTTGCTTTACTTTTCTCTGAACTGTGGTGAGGTCTAGCTGGCACTGTGGCTGTTCAATTATTGAAGGTATATTTTTTCTGTAATACAGGGGGCTCCTAGAAGTTCAGATGGATCACTGTCCTAGTAGCGTTGACCCGCCTCCAGGACCTCCATACTTCCCGCGAGGAGGACAGAAGCGCTCATTCGAATTGTCAAAAAAAATAAGTCCTAAGTCCTTTCCTAACTACTTAACCTTAACCCCGTCATGAGGTCTGGGAAAATGGAAAGGAGAATTGATAAGGACTTCGCTGTTGAGAGAATCGAACCGCTCTTACACTAAGATACGTCATTATGTTATGGACGTGGGTCCGCTGTGGTGAGATGACAATCTGAAGATGGACTCCAAAAAGCGCATCTTAGATTAGAAATATATGAATTCATGACCAATATTGGAATTTAATGAATTTATTGAAAAATAAAAAAGCAATATAGCCGACCAGTATGTTATTGTTTACATGATGATCGGTTGTGTCCGTGAACAGCCAAACGGTGCGTCACTTAAATGTTCCTGCCGCAAGGAATTGTGGGACACCACTATCTCCTTTCCTTTCTTAAAGGAAGCTCCAGGGTATCCTACGCTCAAGGAGGTATGAAAGGAAGCATTGAAGCACCTTTCCTTCTCCCTGATCATGGCTCATCATGGCACCGAGGTACTTCCGGGTCATTCGCTCTCAAACTTCCGAAGCGAAACAGAGTTAGGAGTCTCATCCTCTGTGGACTGCACCCGTTTGGACCATCTCCCCCCTGGCTTTCACTAAATCTGAACAATAATCGTTCATCAAAACGAATCGGTTGTGGCAGAGCGTGCGCGTTGGACGAGTTCACTGGACAGTGGACACAGGAGTTATCTTCCTCCTCCCTGTCCCGTCCATAGCTTATCCAGAATGCTACTGCTGCTGCTGGAGTCCCGAGTGGACTGGCACCCTTGGGACCACCCCCACCACCGCCCTTTCATGCAGGGGCCCCCAGTTAGATGGTGATTGATTAGATTTTAAGCTTTTGTTAATTGTTTCTAAAGCTCAGAATGGCTTGACACCTTCTTATATCGCTGACCTCCTCTACGCCGCTGCTCTCAAATTGAGGCTATTCTGAGCCTTTCATG
>PIJE02000541.1:0-60000 GCA_002895965.2 Coryphaenoides rupestris | reverse complement strand
AATACAGTAAACACCGTTTTTCTTTGGTTTGTAAATGACGTCCCACCCGTTCAAACGCACGGAAGGTGTCTTGGATGTGTTTCCACTTCCGACACACACGCAAACACACCAAACGCTAACGCATGCACACACGTACACAGACACACGCACATGCACACACACACGCACACACACACACACACAAGTGCGCCGTTCACCCAGAATTCTCCCGACATGCAATTTGTCCTGATTGCCTGTGGGCTCGGCCACTTCCTCAAGCTGCGCCATAGAGGAGCCAGCTGGCCTCTGGGGTCAGAGGTCACCAGCCCTACTGTGAGAGGTACAACAGTCTGAGGGAGGTGGAGGGTATAGGGTCCAGCAGGGGGGTGGGGGGTCAACCGGGGTCAAACTGGGTCAGACATCCACAATGGTATTGATCAGAGAAAAGCGTTTCCATTGTACCGGCTTGCTTCCTACAGAGCGCTGCCTGTTGCGCGGGTGGGAGGTTGATAAATGGACCTGGAAGTCACATGCACGTTGTTTCCCACATCGTCGACCAATCAGCAGCCGGCTGAGTTCACACCAAAGCTTTATGGAAACATCTGATGGAGCAGACAAAGTGGATACGGATATTAATGGGTCATTAACAAGTAGGCGGGGAGAAGGCGGTGGATTATACGAAACATATTATGAATACGCTCTTCGTGAAATATCACATTTACATAGGATACAGCTGCATGAACTCAAAGGTTATTTGAATAGCTTATACGTTTAAATACCTTCTTAAGCCTCCTACACCTTAAATCTACATCACAATCAGAATCAGAATTCAGAAACAGCTTTATTGCCTTAGCTTTTGCGAACAAGGAATGTGCTTGGTTATAACTTTTTGACTCACTTTCACACAATTGAAACATAATGAAAGTTGTCAATTGTTTGCTGGATACGGGGGCACCTCCACCCCCCGGGGCCCCCACAGCGTTGGCCTGTCCCTCGTGTGTCTCGACACGGCCCTGTGTGCTGTGCCCTGCAGGTGGAGAAACGTCCGCTGGCCGAGTGTGGAGACCACCTGGACTGCTCCTCCTGCCTGGCCGCCAGAGACCCCTACTGTGGCTGGTGTGTCCTGGACGGACGGTGGGTCTGGAGGGTGTGTGTGCGTGTGTGTGTGTGTGTGTGTGTGTGTGTGTGTGTGTGTGCGTGTGTGTGTGTGTGTGTCTACACTATAAGGGTAATGAAGAAAGAACGAAGGAAAGAATACAGGAAGTCAGAAAGAATGAATGGAAGAAAGTTAAGAAACAATAAAAGAGAGACCACCTGACACCACCACTCATTGATTACAAGTATTTGGAAGTGATGATCGATAAGCTATAAACCAATTCCTCTCTCCCCCCTTTCTTTCTCTCTCCCCCTCTCTCTCCGTCTCTCTCCTCTCTCTCTCTCTCTCTCTCTCTTTCTCTCTCTCTCTCTCTCTCTCTCTTTCTGTCTCTGTCTCCCTCTCTCTGTCTCCACTCCCAGGTGTGGTCCTGCGGAGGACTGTCAGCGGGGGTCCCTGGGGGGTCACTGGTTGTGGAGCTTCGACGCGGCCCAGCGATGTCTCTCCATCCAGGAGCTCAGCGTCTACAACATCAGCCGGGGGGAGAAGACTCCGGTAAACCGACTCAACTAACTAATTATCTTATTCAAATAAAACTAATTTATTACATGGCTGTGTTCCTTCCTGCATTCTGATTGGCTGCACGCGGTCCGGAGATCGCGCATCCAGACCAGTCGATCCGTACATTTTGTTGTTTAGTGCCGGTGCGCAAAATTTCAGTTTGTATCTTGTTAAAAACAAAGTACTTATTAACCTCCCTTGCTCAGGTTAATAAGTCGTTATTATTTCAAATTTTCTATTTTCTCCCTCAGATTAGTGTCTCCATCGCGGGGCTGCCGGCGCTGGGCGAGGGCGAGCTCTACTCCTGCGTCTTCCAGGACAGCGAGGCCCCCGCCAGCCTCTCCGCCGGCGGGGTCACCTGCTCCACGCCGGACGCCGACATCCTGCCCCTCATCGCCCCGGGAGACGGTGAGGAAGACGCCGCTTTTAGATGTTTGCTAGCTTAAATATTTGCTTATTCTTCTTCATACCTTGGGGAACTGGATGCATGCAGAATTCAGTTGACTTAAACCCAATGACCAAAATGTCAGATGTCAGAACACAGAATGATGTGTTGAATCACTAATAGTTTGACTTCAGTAAGTTACTGCTGCTACTTACTTAGACGTGTGAGTGATGAATGACTGACGTGTGCCTGCAGACTCTGTGATGGTGAGCCTGTCCCTGCGCTTTGTCAACGTCACCGTGGCGGAGACGCAGTTCACCTTCTACAACTGCAGCCTCGTACAGCAGCTGTCAGGCCGCAGACCGTACGTACGCACACGCACACACACACGCACAGACACACACACGCACAGACACACACGCACAGACACACAGACACACATGCACAGACACAGACACACACGCACAGACACACACACACACAGACACACACACACACACACACACGCACAGACACACACACACGCACACACAGACACACACACACACAAACACACATTGTTTTGCAAGTCAGTCCATAAAAGTATCGACGCCTTTTTTCCCCGGGACGGTTAGCACTTCATCTGAAGGGACCCACAGTTGAAGTCATGATGTCACACAACTAGGATGTTGGTTGGGGATCGAACCCCGGACCTTGTGTCTGGGAGTCAACCCAAACTGCAATGTAACGTACTTGTTCATGTGTCGTCTCCTCTGTGTTTGCCAGGTGCCAGGGCTGTGTGGGCAGCCGCTGGGGCTGCAACTGGTGCATCCACCACCACCACTGTACCCACCGGGACACCTGCGACCACGGAGTCACCATCTACAACAAGAAGGTACCGTGCGTCCGCCCGCTAGCGAGCTAATGCTTAGTTACTGTGCCGTCCTTCCCGTTGTCATGGGGATAGACCTTCAGAGGAAACTTCTGTCCACTCGTCAGTGGAACGACAGACCAATCGGCAGACCAAGTAAAACATGTAACATAGGACCTGCTCATGGCTTCTCACAGTCACTAGATGAGATGATGATGATGATGATGAAGACTTTGAATGATAGATTATATTATTCAAAAAGCTCTCGCCAAGTGGGCAACACTTTTCACAATTCATTTCACATTTCACTCTTCTGTTTGCCATAAATTGCATTCTTTTTTGTCATTATTCTTAAGCTTTATTATTTCCATTCTGTCCTTTTTTATCCTTTTTATTTCCATTGTCCACTCCTACCCGCCTGGTGCCTACCCCCTTGTACACCGTCAAGGTCAAAACAACATCCTCCACCAACTCTCCCACCATCCAATCACAACCACTGACCCCCCCGCCTCCCACCCTCATGGCCGCTACACCGTCAACTATGTCGTCAACGACAACGACAACAACAACAACAACAACAACAACGACACAACAGTCCCCATCCACCGCACCGCCGAGCCTGACCGTAGCAGCCACCGTAGCGACCACCCTAGCGACCGCCGCATCAAACACCGTAGCGACCACCCTAGCAACCGCCCAAACAACCGCTATAGGAGCTACAGCCGCCCGTCCGGCCTCGACTGGCGGTGGCACGGTGACAGCGGCGAGTGTTAGGATGGAAGCAGATCCTCACAGCATCGCGGGAGGCTCTGTAAGCCTGAATCCCGCAGTAAGCCTGTCCAGCGCCACTAGCTCTAGCGATTTATCTCCGGCCAGCGGTGGCGCTAGCGAGGCCGTTTCCCCGGGCGACTCTGAGGAGCTTCCACCCGGCATCAGGATAATGGATGAGGAGGAGGAGGAGGAGGAGGAGGAGGAACAGACGGATCCGGCACTTTCCATCTTCCCAGCTCCGTCTGGGTCTTCGGGCATCGAGCGGGCGCACTCTATTGACCATGAGGCCGAGCCTGACCACGCAGCTCTGTACCAATCAGACGCCTCCTCAGACGAAGCTCGAGTCCTGGTGAGTGTGGAAAAAGCGTTTCTGAGCCACTCGGAGTCTTCATCGTCGTCGTCGTCATTGTGGTTGAGGCCAGCAGGGGGCGGAGACGGGTGGGGCGCAGCAGGTCCGTGTCTCAGTTTGGCGTGAGATTCTACAGACAACCGATAAACGATATAAGATGGCAGATAAATAGCTCGCTTATCCTGAGCAGCTCTCACCACGTGTCAGGCGGGCATCACAACCCCCACTTCCATCGCACATATTTCATATTCATGCCAGAAATGCAAACAAAGTTAATGTACCTTGAATACCCCATCTCTTCCATTTTTATTATTGTTATTATTTTAATTGCCATGTCATCCTTTCTTGGTCTGGGGTCTGTAGTGTAACACATGGTGATGGTCTGTGGGGTCTGTACTGCTGGTCTGGGGTCTGTGGGGTCTGTAGTGTAACACATGGTGCTGATCTGTGGGGTCTATAGTGTAACACATGGTGCTGGTCTGTGGGGGTCTGTAGTGTAATACATGGTGCTGATCTGTGGGGTCTGTACTGATGGTCTGGGGTCTGTGGGGTCTGTAGTGTAACACATGGTGCTGATCTGGGGTCTGTACTGCTGGTCTGGGGTCTGTGGGGTCTGTAGTGTAACACATGGTGCTGATCTGGGGTCTGTAGTGTAATACATGGTGCTGATCTGTGGGGTCTGTAGTGTAACACATGGTGCTGATCTGGGGTCTGTACTGCTGGTCTGGGGTCTGTGGGGTCTGTAGTGTAACACTTGGTGCTGATCTGTGGGGTCTGTAGTGTAACACATGGTGCTGATCTTGGGTCTGCCAACAGGAGTGTCCGTGTGTGGAGAAGGTACAGAGCTCCTCTCTGCTCCCCGTTAACGTGGAGAGTAAGATCACTCTGCTGGGACAACACCTCCACCTCTTCCAGGTACACCAGCAACACAATCTCATTAGCTTGTTTTACAATCTCATTCCGTAAATTATTATTTTATAATTGTGTTTGGGAATCGGGGGCAGTAGCTCAGGAGGTAACCGTCTGGCAACCGCAAGATTGCTGGTTCGATCCCGGCCTCCGTCTACCTCAGTGTGGAGGTGTCCCTGGGCAAGACACCACCTAACCCTAACTGCTCCTGACGTGTTGGTTGTTACCTTGCATGGTTGGCACCGCCGTCGGTGTATGAATGGGTGAATGTGGGGCAATACTGTAATGCACTTGATAAAAGCGCTGTATAAATGCAATCCATTTCCCATTTTAAGTGTGTCTGTGTGTGTATGTTCAGGACGAGGACCTGGACTACGAATGTGTGTTGGACGTGGAGGGTCGCTCGGTGGTGGTGGACGCTACGGTGGAGACGCATCCCACCGTACCCACCGTGTTCCTCATCACCTGCCAGCTTCACCAGGTCAGAACATAGAGCAGGAAGCATAGATATTATAAATATTACTTTAGTCTTTAGTCTTATGTGCAATATTCTCAATATCAGGTGCAATATTACTTTTTATTAACATTGCCAACTTTTCTATTCTAGTTAACACATTAATTATTCTTATTCTATTCGGTGTTTACATTTAAACTTTACATTTATCATCCTATTGTTTTTATTCTTGTGTTGTAGTTTTATCATATTATTATTATCTTATAACGTCGACGCTAGATTCCAAAGCGTATTCGTAGAATCCAGAAACAGGGCCGTGGGATTGAGTCGGGTGCTGTTGTGTTGTCACGTTCCAGTACTCCTACGCCTCCCCGGTGGAACAGTACCGCGCTGTCATCAACGTCCGGAGGCGGGACAGCTTTGTGATCGACAGCGCCGAGGACTTGCACGGTGAGCCGAGATGTTGTGATGTGTGTGTTGTGTGTCTGTACAGTACGGTACAGTGTGTGTGTTTGTGTTGCTTCGGCGGCTTGGCGGTTTGTCTCCCTTACCGTAACGGGGACGGGGGCGGGGGACGGGGGCGGGGGGGGGGTCGTTGTTGTTGGTGTTGACCTGGAAGCTGAAGACGTGAGCAGACTGTCCGTTGCCTCCTCCCCGCACCGCCACCGACGCCTGGCCGCTCCTCTCCTCGCCGCTGCTGGTCGTCTCACAAACGATCCTGGGAGAGGAACGCACAATGACCAGAGAAATATAGTGGATGAACAGACTCAAGACTCACCTGTTCAGAGTTCAACTGGACTCTGAACCCCTCCATTCCTCTCCTAACCCTATAGCACTACCTTGCATTATCAATAGTACTTAGCATTGTTTAGCATTGTTCTTAGATGTTAGTACTGCACTCAGAACGGCACGTCCGCTCTTATCTCAGCTATTATACAGGCACCTCGCAATTATGAAAGTCATTCTATTAACCTTGCAATTATGAATGCTTCAATCCTGTTCTATTCTTATCTTTATGTACCACAATGATATATTGCTGTGTTCAACAAATGTAGTCTTTGTATGTCGCTTTGGATAAAAGCCAAATGCCCTAAATGTAAATGTAAATGTAAATGTAAATGTAAATGTAATGTAATGTTTTGTTTTGACTGCCTGTGTTGCAGCCACCACCACCAGCTCTTAAACTGTTAAACTCGCCTGGAGGAGACCTCGTATCGGCTGGGGATGACGTGACACGGGACGCCGGCCACCGACACCGAGTCCTGGACGTCCTCGGGTCTCTGGCCGAGGTTGGAGCCGGAGATGGTCACCACGGTGCCGCCCTCCAGGGGGCCGGACACTGGGTCAATCTGGCACAGCGGGGGGGGTAACACAGACAGAGGCTGTGTGACTTTTCAGCAACATGTCCAAGGGGGGGGGGTCACTATAGAGACACGACGACACGACGATGTCGAACCACGGGTGCAGCATCCCTGCTGATGCAGAGAGTGACATCACCAGGATAATATTTATTCTATTTCTATTTCAATGAACTCGTCAACGGAATACTAGTCGAGGACTCACGTGCATGTAAATGTGACCTCGTTGGCAAAGAAGCAGGCGGGTCAGCGCAGACTGGTTTTTACTGACCTAGTTTGGTCTATTTTAACATAGCAGCTACACTTCACGTGACAGAAGTGCAAGACAGACAGTGGACTCACAGCTCCAGTCAAACGAGGAACTAATAATAGACACCAATAACAACACAAATAAATCTACTGTAATCAAGATGATATAATTAACTCTAATAAAGTAATACGTCAACAACATAGATACAGATCTAATGGCTCACTTTGGAGCTCGATTGACTAATAGGGTAACATGAGCTCCTCCTCCTCCTCATCCTCAATGATGATGATGATGATGATGATGATGAAGGCCCCTGGACCGGACTTACAAAGTGTATGGCGGGCGCGGGGCAGGTGTGTGTGACCTCCTGCTGCGCGCAGGACGCCCCGTACACACAGCTGGAGGCGGCGGCGGCGGAGGCGGCGGTGGAGGTGGCGGTCGCGCTGGCGGCGGAGGCGGAGGCGGAGGTGGAGGTGGCGGAGGGGGGAGATCCGCACCACACACAGCCGTAGCGAGGCTCCGCCGTCCGACACCGGCTGCAGTCGGACCGGCCCACCGAGCAGTTGAAGAGCGTCACTGTTGGTGGGTTTGGGGGGGGGGGGGGGGGGGGGGGGGGGGGGGGAGGTGTGATAGAGGAGGAGCCAAACAGTTGATGTTAGCCCTTGTTGATTTCGCTCGTGTTTCAACACATGTGGTGCATCATGTTGGCCCTGCTAAACCAGTCCCCATATCTGATCCCCACCGATTCCCACCCCTCATGGACACTATACTACACTATACTATTTTTTTTAATTTCTATATTATTACTTTCTGTTTAATGTTCAGCGTTATGCATCAATTTCACAAAAGCACATTCACTGTTTGTAAAAACTAAGGCAATAAATTCTGAGTCCAACAAAAAACGTTGACTTTGTAGAGACGAGAGGCAAAGCGGATTCAAGGGAGACAAACCGCCAAGCCGCCGAAGCAACACAAACACACACACCCTCCAGACCTGATGACAGAGATGATGGACATGTCCAGTGACCTGGTGGGTTCAGGCATCCCCTTCCTCCAGTACCGCACCTACGCCGAGCGCATCTTCTTCCCCGGCCACCAGGAGTCGCCACTGAGGCGGGAGCTGGACGTGCCGGAGGGCCGCCGGCAGACCGTGGAGCAAGGACTCGTTCAGCTGTCCAACCTGCTCAACAGCAAGCTCTTCCTCACCAAGGTCAGAACACACGAAAGGGACGATGTGTAAGGATCAGAAATACCTTCTCTTTCCTGACCCCTTTGACCGGTGAGGGAACTGCAATGATATCGATCCCTGCACACTGCCACCATGTGGGGAGAACGGGAACTGAGCAGATAATGCGATGAATCAAACATGATAATGGCTCCTACAGAGGGTATGAGGTTTGGAGAATCTTATAATCATAATAATCACATTCTGGTTCTGGTTCTGGTTCCGGTTCCGCTTCTGCCTCCCAGTTCATCCACACCCTGGAGGTGCAGCGGACCTTCTCCCCGCGGGACCGGGCCTACGTGGCCTCGCTGCTGACGGTGGCGCTGCACGGGAAGCTGGAGTACTTCACGGACATCCTGAAGACGCTCCTCAACGACCTGGTGGAGCAGTACGTGGCCAAGAACCCCAAACTCATGCTGAGGAGGTGAGGGGATCGGCAGAGAGTGAAGGCCTCTATAATATGCTTCTTCCGAAATGCGTCAGAATGTTCGTTCACCTCTGACTTGGTTAATGTGCTTTGGTTCCTCAGAACTGAGTCGGTTGTGGAGAAGCTGCTGACAAACTGGATGTCCATCTGCCTATTCACCTTCCTGAGGGTACGGACCTCCCTCTCCCTATGACCTCCAGACAACCCAACATATTTATATTACCACCAGGTTGTGAGCGTGATTAGCCCTTCCAAGCGGTTTCAAAAACTGGTTGGAATGGCCAGAACTCCCACTTGACATCACAAGTGGGAGTGTCCACCTAGAAGTATGGTGGATAGATCAGCCTACCAGCCGACCCAGTGGACTGTAGCAACTGGTAGGCTGATCTATCCACCATACTTCTAGGTTGTTAGCATGTTAACATCCTAGCCCAGCGTGTTACTTAGCAACACGCTGGGGGGCAAAAACTCTTAAACGTGATCCACATTTGACGGCAGTGGTCACATTCACTGCTGTGCTTCTCATCGGCCATCTTGAATGTGTTCTGGGGGGTAGGAGTCGGCAGGGGAGTCATTCTACATGCTGTTCAGAGCCATCAAGCACCAGGTGGACAAGGGCCCGGTGGACGCCGTGGGGAGAGAGGGAGAGACAGAGCGTTTGGTAGGTACACAAGGAGAGCAGCATCATAGTAATACTAATAATAATAATAATCATCGTAATCCTGATCAAATCCATGATAGTCATACTCATAGTCATAATAATAATAATAATCATAATGAAGAGAAACCAGTGGAAAGATCACAAACATTATATCAGATCCATCAATATGTTTAAAGGACTCCTATTATACCACCAGGTGTGAGCGTGATTAGCCATTCCAATCGGTTTCAAAAACCGGTTGGAATGGCCCCACTTGACATCACAAGTGGGAGTGTCCACCTAGAAGTATGCTGGATACTAGATCAGACTACCAGCCTCCCCAGTGGACTGTCGCAACTGGTAGGCTGATGTGGGTAAGTGGGGTCATTTCCAACTGGTTTTTGAAACCGCCTGGAATGGCTAATCACGCTCCACACACCGGGTGGTATAATAGGGTTCTGTTCTGTTCTGTTCCTACCTGTGAACTCCTTCTTGCAGCGGTCTCTCACGCTGGTCTCCAGGTTCTCCAGCTGGATCTGGACCTTCTTATAATCCCTCATGGCCTGCTTGCTTTTCCTCCTGACGACCACAAACGCAACGGTGGTAATTATACACATACAAATATACTGTCTACTGCAGGCCACACACACAGGACAATGTTACCTGTATATGTTGTTGTTGTTGTTGTTGTTGTTGTGTGATTGACAGGACAGGGTTACCTGTACATGCTGTGTGATTGACAGGACAGGGTTACCTGTACATGCTGTGTGATTGACAGGACAGGGTTACCTGTATACGAACACGATGATGAGCACCATGAGACCCACGAGGCTGGCCCCCACTCCCACCCCCACCTGGGCCTCCAGGGGGAAGCTTCCGGGGCCTTGGGTGTCGTACTGCACCCTGCCCAGCGAGAAGGCCAGGTTCCCCATCTGCACCTGGGGGACACCGGGCATACGGGACTCCGGTTAAACCTATCAGCAACTGTTTATATGCCATAGCCCTACTCGATAAAATACTTGTAGATACAGACAGTGTAGATACAGACAGTATTGTGGTACATTGTACAGAGGGTACAAGGGGGGGTCTGAGGGTACAGGAAGAGGTCTGCGGATGGTGGAGGCGGAGCAGGTCCTGGCTCACCGTGAACTCCGGCAGGTGGTTAAGCCCCTCCTCTCCCCGGCGGACGGGTCTGGGCGGCTGCTGGGCGGGGGGCTCGCAGTACAGGTGGTGGTGGGTGAGGGTCTTCACCGTGCAGACCCCGTCCCCGATCAGAGCCACCACCTCCTCCTTGGAGATGGCCAAGTCCAGGTTGACCCCCTGCAGCAGGAGACAGCAGAGGTCAGAGGTCAAGCCGCACACCCACCAGCCTCACCAGCGTCTCACTAGCCTACGGTACATGGGAACACGACGGCCTCACCTCCACCGAGATGATGCTGCCGGGCTTGTGGTGGTACGGTTTGTTGCGGTCCTTGCGGTTCAGCGGGTACAGCAGCGGGTCGGGCTGGTAGCTGAAGGCCTCGCCGCTGCCGCTGCCGCCGCCGCCACCGCCACCGCCACCGCTAACGCTGCTGAACTCAAACTGCAGGCTGTCCATCAGGAAGTGGACGCGGACGCGGGCCCTCCACGCCTCGGGGCCCACCGCTGGCGTGCGGCACTGGAGCGCCGAGGAGCTGAGCACCGTGCACAGAGACTCGTGCTGCAGTGGCGGGGTGGACAGACGGACATTCAGGAAGAATAAGGTGTGTTTAGTAACCATTTATCAACCATTTATTAAATATTTATTAACCATTTAGTGACAAGAAGAAGGAGGAATAAGATAAGACATCAGAGCAGAAAGTACAGGAAGCACAGGAATTAAAAAAGAAATAAAAACTACTAAACTAAGTAAATATACATGATGTTGCAAACATTATCGACAGTTGAGGTAGAGACTATTGACAATATATGGTACATTATTGAAATGAGTTAGTTATTTTTATACCATTAGAAAGTCTAAAGTGTGTACATGAACAAATGTCACTAAAAGAGTAGGCTGTGTGGGTGACTGTGTATTAACAAACAACAAGAACAATCAATTATGATGATAATGTTATGATTATGATAATGATGAGGCAGTGGTGGCTCGTCAATAGGGGGCGCTGTGAAGTTAGAAGTAAAGTGTTAAATATTCTTGTGGAGAAATTCATTTCACAGTAACTCCTTAATATATCTCATCGTATCTCTCATCAACAGTGTTAACTAATCTGGGGTATTGGAAAATTACCATGAGGGTTTATGCAACATTACAGTGATATTTTTCATCAATTGTTCATCACCAGCCGCCACTGTGATGATGTTATTTCCATCACTGAGGCCACCTACGTGCTTGACGCCACACAGCGTCCCGTCGGGACAGTCTGCGTCCGGGACGATCCTCCTCGGCCTGCTCCACGCTCCTGGACCTCCTCCTCCTCCTCCTCCTCCTCCGTACCGGCCCACGGTGCTCCTCCTCCTCCTCCTCCTCCTCCTCCTGGGGGGCAGGGGGTCCGGGGGGCTCAGCGTGACCCGGAGCCTGGGCTCCTGGACCACGTCCAGGTTGTGGCCGGTGACCCGGATGGTTCTGCCACCCCTGAGGTCGGACCAGAGATGAGAAGCTGAGGCTGGTCGGTTGTATTGAAATATACAGCAAGTCACATGAAGACGAGATGTGTTTTTAAAAGGTACAATATCACCAATCAATCAATCAATCAATCAATCAATCAATCAATCATTTGTATATTTGTATGGCACTTTTCATCCAAAAAACGTAACACAAAGTACTGCACACAATCCCCCACCCCCACACAGAGCAAGAAAAGACGTTTTAATGGATAAAAACACTCGATAAAAACAGGAACTTTCACAAAACGTATTGACTCTTATGCGAAACATGAGAGTATTTGAGGCAGAAAGAGCAAACCGACCTGAGGAAGCTTTTGGACGGCGCAGCCCTGGTGATGTTGGGGTTGGGGGTGTAGTGGTAGCTCGTGCCCTGCAGGTAGCGCTCGGCTCCACCGAAGCGCACCGCCACGCCGTGCTCTCCGGTACGGTTACTGCTGCCGCTCACACAGACGATCTGATCCTCCTCGATGGAGAGGCTGGCGGAGGGCAGGAGGAGGAGGAGGAGGAGAAATTAAAAAGTGTAAAAACTGCAAACAATAAATACAAAATACTTTTAATGCATGAATTCTGTCTTCCTCTTTGTGCACATCATCATCGTCGTGGGTCGATCGTGGCTTAATTGCGTGGTTATGATGAATTATGGTTGACATTCCTTTGATAGTTTTTCTCCCCGCGGCCACTCACACGAGACAGGGCACTCCTCCGACGGACACGCTGACCTCTGCGGCGTGGCCGGTCCTCAGCCTGCGACCGCCGATGCGCAGCCGGGAGCCCCCCGCCTTGGGCCCTCGCAGCGGGGACACGCTGGTGAGGACGGGGTCCTGCGTGGCGGGGACAACAACAACAACAACAACGACAACAACAACAACTTGTTACTGAGTGTATGTGCTGAGCCACCATCTCGCCCCCAGAAGTTGTGGTGTGAATGGACTGCATTTATATTTATATTTACAGCGCTTCTCACATTCACCCATTCATACACAGATCATAATAATCATAATCATAATCATAGAGCCCATAATAATATGGCATGTAAAGCCCTTTGAGACCATAACTGTGATTAAGGGCTATACAAATAAAATGTACTTGACTTGACACACATTCATGCACCTGTGGCCGTGTCAAGAGAGCAACGTCACTCGCGGAATCGTTGTCTGCGCGGTGATTGGTTGAGGTGGAAAGCAAGTAGCCCCGCCCACTCTCTGACAACGGGTTCACATTATGTGTTCCGATTGTGAAGTGAAACGAAATGGACGTCCGGGATGTTTTTACAGTAAAGGGGGCGGGGGGGGGGGGTCGTTGTTGTTGGTGTTGACCTGGAAGCTGAAGACGTGAGCAGACTGTCCGTTGCCTCCTCCCCGCACCGCCACCGACGCCTGGCCGCTCCTCTCCTCGCCGCTGCTGGTCGTCTCACAAACGATCCTGGGAGAGGAACGCACAATGACCAGAGAAATATAGTGGATGAACAGACTCAAGACTCACCTGTTCAGAGTTCAACTGGACTCTGAACCCCTCCATTCCTCTCCTAACCCTATAGCACTACCTTGCATTATCAATAGTACTTAGCATTGTTTAGCATTGTTCTTAGATGTTAGTACTGCACTCAGAACGGCACGTCCGCTCTTATCTCAGCTATTATACAGGCAACCTCGCAATTATGAAAGTCATTCTATTAACCTTGCAATTATGAATGCTTCAATCCTGTTCTATTCTTATCTTTATGTACCACAGTGATATATTGCTGTCTTCAACAAATGTACTCTTTGTATGTCGCTTTGGATAAAAGCCAAATGCCCTAAATGTAAATGTAAATGTAATGTAATGTTTTGTTTTGACTGCCTGTGTTGCAGCCACCACCACCAGCTCTTAAACTGTTAAACTCGCCTGGAGGAGACCTCGTATCGGCTGGGGATGACGTGACACGGGACGCCGGCCACCGACACCGAGTCCTGGACGTCCTCGGGTCTCTGGCCGAGGTTGGAGCCGGAGATGGTCACCACGGTGCCGCCCTCCAGGGGGCCGGACACTGGGTCAATCTGGCACAGCGGGGGGGTAACACAGACAGAGGCTGTGTGACTTTTCAGCAACATGTCCAAGGGGGGGGTCACTATAGAGACACGACGACACGACGATGTCGAACCACGGGTGCAGCATCCCTGCTGATGCAGAGAGTGACATCACCAGGATAATATTTATTCTATTTCTATTTCAATGAACTCGTCAACGGAATACTAGTCGAGGACTCACGTGCATGTAAATGTGACCTCGTTGGCAAAGAAGCAGGCGGGTCAGCGCAGACTGGTTTTTACTGACCTAGTTTGGTCTATTTTAACATAGCAGCTACACTTCACGTGACAGAAGTGCAAGACAGACAGTGGACTCACAGCTCCAGTCAAACGAGGAACTAATAATAGACACCAATAACAACACAAATAAATCTACTGTAATCAAGATGATATAATTAACTCTAATAAAGTAATACGTCAACAACATAGATACAGATCTAATGGCTCACTTTGGAGCTCGATTGACTAATAGGGTAACATGAGCTCCTCCTCCTCCTCATCCTCAATGATGATGATGATGATGATGATGATGAAGGCCCCTGGACCGGACTTACAAAGTGTCCCCCCCCCCCCCCTCCAGACCTGATGACAGAGATGATGGACATGTCCAGTGACCTGGTGGGTTCAGGCATCCCCTTCCTCCAGTACCGCACCTACGCCGAGCGCATCTTCTTCCCCGGCCACCAGGAGTCGCCACTGAGGCGGGAGCTGGACGTGCCGGAGGGCCGCCGGCAGACCGTGGAGCAAGGACTCGTTCAGCTGTCCAACCTGCTCAACAGCAAGCTCTTCCTCACCAAGGTCAGAACACACGAAAGGGACGATGTGTAAGGATCAGAAATACCTTCTCTTTCCTGACCCCTTTGACCGGTGAGGGAACTGCAACGATATCGATCCCTGCACACTGCCACCATGTGGGGAGAACGGGAACTGAGCTGATAATGCGATGAATCAAACATGATAATGGCTCCTACAGAGGGTATGAGGTTGTTGTTTTGGAGAATCTTATAATAATAATAATAATAATGACATTCTGGTTCTGGTTCTGGTTCCGGTTCCGCTTCTGCCTCCCAGTTCATCCACACCCTGGAGGTGCAGCGGACCTTCTCCCCGCGGGACCGGGCCTACGTGGCCTCGCTGCTGACGGTGGCGCTGCACGGGAAGCTGGAGTACTTCACGGACATCCTGAAGACGCTCCTCAACGACCTGGTGGAGCAGTACGTGGCCAAGAACCCCAAACTCATGCTGAGGAGGTGAGGGGATCGGCAGAGAGTGAAGGCCTCTATAATATGCTTCTTCCGAAATGCGTCAGAATGTTCGTTCACCTCTGACTTGGTTAATGTGCTTTGGTTCCTCAGAACTGAGTCGGTTGTGGAGAAGCTGCTGACAAACTGGATGTCCATCTGCCTGTTCACCTTCCTGAGGGTACGGACCTCCCTCTCCCTATGACCTCCAGACAACCCAACATATTTATATTACCACCAGGTTGTGAGCGTGATTAGCCCTTCCAAGCGGTTTCAAAAACTGGTTGGAATGGCCAGAACTCCCACTTGACATCACAAGTGGGAGTGTCCACCTAGAAGTATGCTGGATAGATCAGCCTACCAGCCGACCCAGTGGACTGCAGCAACTGGTAGGCTGATCTATCCACCATACTTCTAGGTTGTTAGCATGTTAACATCCTAGCCCAGCGTGTTACTTAGCAACACGCTGGGGGGCAAAAACTCTTAAACGTGATCCACATTTGACGGCAGTGGTCACATTCACTGCTGTGCTTCTCATCGGCCATCTTGAATGTGTTCTGGGGGGTAGGAGTCGGCAGGGGAGTCATTCTACATGCTGTTCAGAGCCATCAAGCACCAGGTGGACAAGGGCCCGGTGGACGCCGTCACCGGGAAGGCCAAGTACACCCTGAACGACAACCGACTGCTACGGGAGGACGTGGAGTATCACACCCTGGTGAGAACACACACACATCCACACACACCCACACCGCACCCTGGTGAGAACACACACACATTCACACACACACATCCACACCGCACCCTGGTGAGAACCGCACACATCCACACACATCCACACCGCACCCTGGTGAGAACACACACATACTGTACATCCACACCACACCCTGGGGAGAACACACACACATTCACATCCACACCACACCCTGGGGAGAACACACACACATCCACATCCACACCCTGGTGACGACGCACATCCACACACACATTCACATTGCACCCTGGTGAGAACACACACATACATCCACACACATCCACACTGCACCCTGGTGAAAACACACACATACATCCACACACATCCACACCACACCCTGGGGAGAACACACACATCCACATTCACATCCACACCTCTTCTAGACTAATACTGAAATAATCCACCATGAATATATATGAAGAATGATAACGAACAGAGAATAACCATGGGTCACCCTAACCCCCTCCCCGCTGTCCCAGACCCTGAACGTTGTCGTCTCGGCTCCAGGGGCCGACGGCGGCTCCGCGGGTCAGACGGCGACGCCGGCCCGCGTGCTGGACTGCGACACCATCACCCAGGTGAAGGAGAAGCTGCTGGAGCAGACCTGGAAGGGCACCTCCTTCTCCCCAGAGGCCCCACGTGGACTCCCTCAACCTCGGTTAGCCCCCCACCCCGCTCGCTCTCTCTCACGCTCGGCCTCACGATGAGGAATCAGAATCAGAATCAGAATCAGAAACAGCTTTCTCGCCTCAGTTTTTACAAAGAAGGGCTGTGCTTTTGTGAAATTGGTGCGCAACATTGAACATTTAAAGGTCCCCTATTATGCCACCAGGTGTGAGCCTTGTAAGGCGTTTGGCAATTGCCATGTGACTACCGTCTAGTGACATCACAAGTGGGAACGTCCACCTAGATGTATGCTGACTAGATCATTTTACCCGTCGGTACAGTCGACCATGTAGGCTGGTAGACTGATCTAGTAATCATACATCGAGGTGGACATTCCCACTTGTGATGTCACCACACGGTAGTCACATGGCAATTGCCAAACGGCTTACAATGGCTAATCACACTCACACCTGGTGGCATAATATGTCCCCTCTAAACAGAGTAAACAGAGTATATAAAAAATATATAACAAATAAGCAAGTAAAAGGTGCAATTTAAAGAAAGGATTTGCACAATAGTGTCCATGGGGGGTGGGAGTCATGATGATGATGATGATGATGATACTAGTATGTGTGTATGTACTTGTGTTCTCTATCATTTCTTCAGAATGGCGGGCAGGCGTCGCAGGTCACCTGATCCTGTCGGACGAGGACTTGACGTCTGTCACTCAGGGCTCCTGGAAGCGCCTCAATACAATACAACACTACAAGGTGAGTGCAGCATCACCTGGGAGGACAGGTAAGCACATACAGTGTAGTTTGTGTTTGGTTCAGCGGACTCACTGAGCCCCCCTAGTGGCCAGAGACAGAAATGCATGCAGGGATTTAAATGGCTATATATATTTTTGTAATAATAACACATCACTAATAATTGATTGTAATGCCTTGCTCTATAATAACAAATATAACTGATTATTTAGATAAAACATTTCTGGTGTAATTCTGAGGTATGCATGGCTGTCGCACACACACCTGACAGGTAAAACAGGAGAGCTTACACACACACACACACACACACACAGGCCTCGCTGTGTTTTAATATAATATTAAGGTTAATATTAGACGCCGCGGGGGTAGGTATCAACCTGTCTGTGTTTCAATATGCTGTGTACGCTGTGGTCCATATTAGACAGTCGGTCTATCATCTGAGTCTGCAACGATCAGCTTTCCTGTTGTGTTCAGTTTCGTTTCTCACGGTAATTCTCGCAATACTCAGCGGGCGTATTAGTAGGGATATGAAAACGCTCTGCTGGTGCTCTGATTATTCATTTTGCGTGTAAACAAAGCCTCTGTTGACCCAAAACTCGTTTCAAAAAGTTCAAATTACACCTATGGGCAAACACTGCATGTTCATTTGCATACACACTACAGTCCTACCCACATAAAACAAAAAAAGGGAACAAATAACGAAGATCTACCCTGTGTTGAACCGTGCATTTGATCAATAAAAACACAATAAAAATCAGATGTAAATGTCAGCTTGAGCGGCTCCTCATCCTCTGTCAGGTCCCGGATGGAGCAACTGTGGCTCTGGTTCCCAGGAACGGCAAACATCAGCACCACTACGACAGCCAGGACTACATGCCCGGGGAGAGTGAGTGTTGGGTTGGGTTTAGCTCCTCAAAAAGAGACATCCGCATGTTTATAGATCAGCTGTTTTACTTTGTTTGTACTTCGGATTAAGTTTTAGCTGAAAGACAGTTGTCTCAGACATAGTCCACAGCAGATCCATAACTCCTCTCGCTCTCTCTCTCTCTCTCGTCTGTCTCTCTCTCTCTCTCTCTCTCTCTCTCTCTCTCTCTCTCTCCCTCTCTCTCTCTCCCTCTCTCTCTCTCTCTCTCTCTCTCTCTCTCTCTCCCTCCCTCTCTCTCTCCCCCTCTCTCTCCCTCTCTCTCCCTCTCTCCGTCTCCTCCCTCCCTCTCCTCCCTCTCTCCTTCTCCTCTCCCTCCCCTCCCTCCCCCTCTCTCTCCCTCTCTCTCCCTCTCTCTCTCTCTCTCTCTCTCTCTCTCTCTCCTCCCTTCTCTCTCTCTCTCTCTCTCTCTCTCTCTCTCTCTCTCTCTCTCTCTCTCTTTCTCTCTCTCTCTCTCTCCCTCCGCCCCCAGAGACCCCCATGCTGGATGACGGGGAGGAGGGGGGCGTGAAGCTGTGGCACCTGGTGAAGGCCAACGAGGAGGCGGAGCTTCCCAAGCAGAGGCGGGGCAGCGTGAGAGAGCGGGGGGGCGAGCGGGCCAAGGCCATCCCAGAGATCTACCTCACCAGGCTGCTCTCCATGAAGGTACCAGGGAACATCCCACCACCACCTCCACCTCCACCACCTCCCACCACCTCACCACCCACACCACCACTACCACCACCACCACCACCTCACCCACCACCTCTGCCACCACCACCTCCGCTACCTCTACCACCACCACCACCACTACCAGGGAACATCCACCACCACCACCCTTGTATCAGCCTCAGGAGAATATCCTTATTCAAGGTTGAATTCCATATATAGGCAGGGGCCTTACATTGTTAATACAAAACTCCAGCCTATCAGATGAACTGAGGCCAGACTGATCTGCAGACAGTAACAGACTTATTAAACATTGTATTGTTATTTCATTCGGCTATCTCACGGAAAAATCGTAACGATCGATATGGGTTAATCAGGGTTCATTTGGTAATATCTCGTCCTCTTCTCCAGGGAACGCTGCAGAAGTTTGTGGACGACCTGTTCACCGCCAGGCTGGTGGTCAGGATGGCGGTGAACAGGTCGTCCACAAACTTCTGCAGCGTTCCCTGGAGAAGAGGACGAGATATTACCAAATGAACCCTGATTAACCCATATCGATCGTTACGATTTTTTCGTGAGATAGCCAAATTAAATAACAATACGATGTTTAATAAGTCTGTTACTGTCTGCAGATCAGTCTGGCCTCAGTTCATCTGATAGGCTGGAGTTTTGTATTAACAATGTAAGGCCCCTGCCTATATATGGAATTCAACCTTGAATAAGGATATTCTCCTGAGGCTGATACAAGGGTGGTGGTGGTGGTGGATGTTCCCTGGTAGTGGTGGTGGTGGTAGAGGTAGCGGAGGTGGTGGTGGCAGAGGTGGTGCGGGTAGAGGTGGTGGTGGTGGTGGTAGTGGTGGTGGGGGTAGAGGTGGTGGAGGTGGTGGTGGTGGACGTGGTGGTGGTGGATGTTCCCTGGTACCTTCATGGAGAGCAGCCTGGTGAGGTAGATCTCTGGGATGGCCTTGGCCCGCTCGCCCCCCCGCTCTCTCACGCTGCCCCGCCTCTGCTTGGGAAGCTCCGCCTCCTCGTTGGCCTTCACCAGGTGCCACAGCTTCACGCCCCCCTCCTCCCCGTCATCCAGCATGGGGGTCTCTGGGGGGGAGGGAGAGAGAGAGAGAGAGAGAGAGAGAGAGAGAGAGAGAGAGAGAGAGAAAGGGAGGGAGAGGGAGGGAGAGACAGATAGAGGGAGAGAGAGGGAGAGAGAGGGAGAGAGAGGGGGAGAGAGGGAGGGAGTGAGAGAGAGAGGAGAGAGGGAGGGAGAGAGGGGGAGAGAGAGGGAGAGAGAGGGAGAGAGAGGGAGAGAGGAGAGGGAGAGAGGGAGAGAGAGAGAGAGAGAGAGAGAGAGAGAGAGGAGAGAGAGGGAGAGAGAGAGAGAGAGAGAGAGAGAGAGAGAGAGAGAGAGAGACAGACAGACAGACAGACAGACAGACAGACAGACAGACAGACAGAGAGAGAGAGAGCGAGAGGAGTTATGGATCTGCTGTGGACTATGTCTGAGACAACTGTCTTTCAGCTAAAAACTAAGTATAAAAATCTAGCAGAAGGCTCTGGAAAAAAGGTAGGTTTTCAGGCCTCGTTTAAAAGCATCCACAGTCTGTGGTGCCCTCAGCAAATAACATCATAATATAATAGTGCAGGAACTGGTTGAACTGCTCTATGAAAAACTGGCTTATAATAAAACACACTAAGTATGACTAAGTATATATACTGTATATATTATCTGTGTTCCTTCCAGTCTTCCGCTGCGGTTCTGGATCAACATCCTGAAGAACCCCCAGTTCATCTTCGACGTGCAAGCGTCCGACCATGTGGACGCCGTGCTGTCCGTCATCGCTCAGACCTTCATGGACTCCTGCACTAGAGCCGAGCACAAGCTGGGACGGGTGAGACAATTATGGAAATTGTTTATACATTACCAGCGATGATTAGATATCAGTTACCTTCATCTACATGACGTTATTGGGTTTTATCGACTTAATCATTTGAAACTAAAATATTCTTCTGTGTTGAGCATATTGTTTCTGCGTTATTCGAGGAAACATCTGACGAATAGTCTATTTGACTGTTGTTGTTTGACCAATCAGGATGGAGTATTGAACAATGCTGTGGTATACATATATAAAAACATTTTTAGCTTTCAGCTTTATTGCCTTAGTTTTTACAAACAAGGAATGTGCTTTTGTGAAATTGGTGCATAACATTGAACATTAAAACAGGGAGTAATAATATAGAAATTCAAAAAATATATACCGTATATAAAACATAAGCAATTAATGATGGCACATGATTAACATGAACATGAATATATAATTGGTATTTCAACATGAAGCCAGTAACTGGGGCCCTTGCCTTGTGGGGTCGTTCCTGCAGCGCCAGACTCTGTCTATTTAGAAGCTTCTTAGTGAACGCTACTCCCATCTGTGTCCCCGTCCGCAGGACTCTCCCATTAACAAGTTGCTGTACGCCAGAGACATCCCCCGCTACAAGCACATGGTGGAGAGGTGAGGACGCGTCCGCCAGAAGGGCCCCGCTGATCCCGGGGCCCCCGGGAACTTGGCACACCGGGACCATCTGGCGGGGCCAGAGGGGCCAGACGGACCCCGCAGGGCACGTCTGCTCTCAGAGCAGCCTGTCTAGTGCTCTCCCAGTAACCTTGTTCCCAGCACTCAGTTCTCATCTTACCACGGAATGCCTGGAATGGGGGGGGCTTCCTTCCAGTGTGCGCTATTGGCTAGATGAGAGAGTGGGTGGGGCTTATGACTCATTAGATTGATATTTACATTTAGGGCGTTTGGCAGACGATTTAATCCAAAGCGATTTACAAAGAGTACATTGGTAGAAAGAGACGGCAATATATCGCTGTGGTACATAAAGATAAGAATAGAGCAGGATTCAAGCATTCATAATTGCAAGGCTAATAGAATGAGTTTCATAATTGTGAGGTAGCCTGCGTAATAGCTGGGATAAGAGCAGACGTGCCATTCTGAGCGCATTACCAACATCTCAGAATGTAGAATATGCTAAACGATCAGAAATACGGAGGAGAGAGAGAGAGAGAAAACATTTTGAATAAACGTCACCCCCTTTGTTACTAACTCCAATGCCGGCGTAAAGGCAGAACAAAAATCATGTTTGTACCTTTTACACAGAAGGTAAAATGGTCTATTATTGATGTATGTTTAGCTGTACGCTAGGTGGTCAGGTTCCCTCTTGGTATGAGAGGAGCGGCACCCCAGCCTCTCTGTACTGTTTAGTGAGAGGTTACATAACACACTATCTCCTGTCTCCTCTCACTCTCTCAGGTACTATGCAGACATTCGTCAGGCGATCCCTGCCAGCGACCAGGAGATGAACTCTTCTCTAGCAGAACTGTCTCGGGTACGTATGCTGCGTCGGTCACTTTGTAGGCTCTCGTGGTCAGTGGTTTAATCAGGACAGCAGCAATATGTGCACATTTAACAAACACAACTCTTTCGTTTGTATAGAATTATGCCGGGGAAGTGAACCATCTTGTGGCCCTACATGAGTTGTACAAATACATCAACAAATACTATGATCAGGTGAGTCTGTTTGGAAAAGTATTCACTCAACAGGTGGAGTTTCATCTTGTTTGGTCGCAAAACGTGAAGCAGCGGTTGAGACGGTATTCCAGGGAAGCAAAACTAAATGCATAACTGATAGCCAGATTGTTGCTAACGGCTAACCACTTGTTCTCCTTGTTCCTGAAGATCATCACAGCCCTGGAGGAGGACCCCATGGCCCAGAAGATGCAGCTGGGCTACAGGCTCCAGCAGGTAGCCGCTGCTGTGGAGAACAAGGTCACCGACCTATAATGCTTCATGGCTTTACTTCAAGGAACAGAACAATTCGGACAGGAGTCCTGATTCCTGAGAACAAGCTGTTGTTGTTTTTTTAACGGGGGACCAATGGGAAACTGAAGAGACCGAAGGGAGTTTAAAGGGAACAGGATGGACAGAATGGAACGCTGTAATCCCGATGTCATTGCAGACCCCGATCGATCGGATTACCCAGATCATTCTGAGGAAAACCTGGATCTTTCTGAGGATAACAAGATGCATTTCCTAGCGCCATTCCTCCACAAAGCGGGCTGTTCCCAACGAAAATTCAGAAGGACTTGGAAAAATATGTACAAGGAAAAAAAACCACTCTCGCCCACAATCCCTGTGTTCGTGTTGCTGAGCGGGCCGAGGAAGAAGAAGAAGACGTTTTTTGAGTTTGATTTTTGGTGTCGAATGACAGGAGAGAATATTCCAGTGTGATGTTTACAACTGATTAATTAATTTGTCTTCTTCCAGAGGGATGGACACATGTCGTGTGTACATTATTTAATCATGTGGAGAAATGGCAAAAGGGAGCGGGAATACAGAAAAGAAGTATTAGAGCCCGCAAAGATGTCTTTTGTTGTTGAGTGCTTTGCAACTATTTGTCTTATAGTTTTTTCAGTCTTATTCAGGAAGAAGAGGGCAGTAATGAACACAAGAGAGCTCTGGCGTGACCGGGAACTAGTCTTTAAACGGAGCCGGAGAGACGGCTGCTTGTCTGCCGCTTGTGATTTGGGACCACGTACTCGACGCACGTCAGGTCCTTCCGAAAAGGAAAATCTTTGACGTTGCCTCGAGGAGAGCATACAATTAAAACTCAATTGGAACATAGTGTTTTCTTAAAGCAATACGCCGACCTTTGGAGAAATAAGGGTCAGGTAAGGTGCTCCAATCAGGTTCTCCAATCAGCCCAGCGATGTCCGAAGTTCGCCTTTAGCATTGGACCAAGGTAGCATAAATTTGACCAAGCTGAAATCAATTGAAGCAGATGAAGTAGCAGATTAGCTCCAGTCACTGAAGTTAGGGTTAAAATTCAGCATTCCAGCATCTCTGATAGAATTTTTTGCTAAAAAAGTCTCTTTATGTGAAGGTAAAGGAAAACAACCTAAACATGTAGAATAAATGTACCGAGAGATTCGGAGAGCACTGGGCTGATTGGAAACAAAATGGGTCTTCTTGTCTGACTACAGCGAAGTGGAGAGTAACAATATTCCCCCAAACGTCGGTGTATTCCTTTTACATTTTGAATAGGCAGAGGATCTCGTATGTCTTTATTCAGTCTACTTGCTATCTTACTAAACTGTGTGTAATGTCTAACATATAACCCATGCAGTGCTACAATAATACTTCTCAGTATAGAAAAAATGCAATAATATGATCTTATCTGTCCCAATATGAAAATCACAAATAGATTAATCATTGATCCAATTTTGCTGTCTTAGTGCAGGATACATTCAGATAAAGACCATGTGTCCATTGCACTTTAGTCTTTCTTGAATCGACAGACACCAGATTTGTATTATATTAAATGTTTATCTTTTATTTTAATTATTATTATTTAAGAAATATTAAAAAATGTAAATCCTCAGAATGTGACAAACAAATGAACTACCTTGTTCTTTTAAACGGTTCCTGGTGTTGGTCTAGCGTTTGCATCTGATACCAAGCATTCTGTGTATGCTTTGTTTTTATTGCAATTTAATTTATTATTTAATTTATTTGCTTGCCAATCTTGTTGGTTAATTATTTGTGTGCAAAAATGTGGAAATATCAAAGATAAAAAATGCATCGAATTAAATTAGATGTAGTTTCATAACATTCACAATGAAATTTGTCTTTTTAACCGTCAAAAACGTGTTTCTTTGTTCTGTTTGCCTTTACGTTCTACTGAGCTCCATCTCCACATGTAAGACTGATGCTGTTGCTTTGTGTTTCTCCAATTTTTTTATTTCTAACTTTTGGAAATTTGGAGCAGATGACTCCTAATGCAAGTAGTTGACCCTGACCACCAATGACACAACAATTTGGCTCTCTATACATATTTAGGATGTTGTTTTTTTGTAGATACACACTGCTCCTGGATGACTATACTGCCATTTGCTTTTGCTAACCTAACACCAACTGAATGTCATGTAATAAAGTGTTTCAGATGTCAAAATTATATTTGTGTCATTCAGATTTTTTCCCCCAAATCTGTTAACGGTCCTGTCTGTAAGAATCATGAATCAGTTCTGGGACTACATGTAGGATTTTACAGCACAAATCAATTTAAATTGCCAGTTTATGAGCAAGTTGTTAAAACATGAGAGCTTCCCCGACTCTCTCTGTTGCATGGAACAGCTTCTGGGCTGATTTCTCTTGTATTTGAATCAGGTCGGATTTCCCAGGAAAAAGGAAGCGAGTGACGTGTAAGCGTGGATAATGAATTTTTTTTATTCCATAGCTTTTTTAAATGTGTACAATGTTTAATTATGATTAGAACTAACATGAGTTTCTAATTGTTATTGTCTCAACCCATGGAGCTCTGAATGCACTTAGAGCTCCAGCAGGCTGCAGTTCACTAACCGGCCAAAGGGGTCAGTAGTGAGAAGGAATCCCTGATTCTTCCATATAGCACCTTCAATTTCCAGGGAGTTAGATCTGAGTGAGAGTTTAGTGCTAGTCTAGGACTAGTCGTGTGCCCGTTCAAGACGGACCGACTCGTGGCTCCTAGTTAAAGAAACAAATGTATTAAGCAGGCAAAATAGTTTTTCAATGTAAAATATCTTTATTAGATCTTCTCAAAATGTTTGTCAATAAAGGAAATTGGTATTGTAATGAGTTGGAATATTATTCACAAATTTAGTTAAATTACACATAAGTTTCAAATGAAAACTGTCAACCATCCGATGAAATGCTGCACAGGCGTTTTCAGTCTTTCAGTGTCTTCACGTCCCCATCAAGCGCTTATATAAATAGACGTTAAACATTTCCATTGGTGAGTCATCATAGAATCACCAATATAACGTCTGATGGAACAGAATGACAAAGAAAATACTGCTCAACCAAATTACATTAAAAGTAACCAAAATGTCAAATATTTCTTCATAACACATAAAACACTACAGATTTCCCCAGAAATACTTGACAAATATCAGGATATCATTCTTGTTATACAAAAACAAAACATTTCTCATGGCGATGTTTGAGAGCAGATGATATTTTGGCAACGATACAGAGGAAAAAGTCAACTATTATCATGACATTAAAATCTATACATTAAAAATATTGTGACTTCCCACCCCTCACCCAACAGTATTATTCTTTATATACGGTATATATATTTATATATATATATACTGTATATGATTGGAATAATGACAAAATGATGGACATGAGAAAATATGACATTTACATTGTCAACAAATACTTCTTTGTTGAGATTTCTCAAAAACTGTCAGTTTCTCACCAATGGATCTCATCCACATACAGTATCTCTGCATGGTACTCAGACACAACTTGTGTTTCTAGGTGTTTTGTTGTTTTTTATGAATACATAAAACATAGATTCAATACAAATAAGAAAAAACAAACGGGGAGAAATATTTATTTTAATGAATAAATCCAGTTTTCAATACATTGAAACAATTGATGATGATGATAATAATAATAATAATTGGCCTGATAATAATAATACTAATAATAATACTAATAATAATAATACTAATAATAATAATCTCTGACTTGTTATTCATTTCAAATTGTTGAATAAACTGACTATAAACATTTGCAATTACCATTTTTAAACACAGCGAATTGAGAATATATAGTCTGATTAGTAAAAACACTACGGTCGTCACTACTTTGCTGGTACTGCACCACCTCTGAATGTAACAGTTTTTAGAGGCACCAACAGTGGTACAAATATGTGCTCATTTGGGGTGAAGTCAGCTCACTTCTTATCCACGTACTGCTCACTTTGCTCTGAAGTCCGTAGGAACCATCGGTTAAAGGAGACCAGCAACCACTCTGGCACACTGGGGGGGGGGGGGTAAACATTATGAACTCAAACTAGTCCTCTAACAGGATCATACTCAGGTCGTCCACTAGGGGGATCCTACTGTCCTTTTCCACCACTAGAGAGAGACGCTATCTGTCAAAGAATGACTACATCCATGTGGCACTTTGTAAACACAAACAGAAGAATGATAAGAATAACCATAGATAACTTTAGATGTCGCATAAGATCATTTGTCGTGACATTTACAGAATGCACCTTTAATACAATACTGCATACACAGCTTCCTGAGAGTTAGCTAGCGCGTCTAGCTATCAGCTCATTGAACATTTAGAATATATGGATGCATTGGTACCAGCACCGGAACACCATTTGGAATGATTTGAAACATGCATTCCATGCGTCGTACAGAGTGACTAATAGTTATAGGATGGTCAAATCTAAAAGACAAGCGATGGAAAAATCTCTCACGTTTCGCAGCGTCTGTCACTTGGACTTTGTATAGCGGTCGGATGAACGTTCTCTCCAGCCCGCTACAGAGTCTTTACAGTTTACAGTTAATGGCACAATGACATGATGATGGCGTGATCTTTCCGGCCTTCCCCATGCTGAGGAATGACCATAATAAAAAGGTAATAAGGGGTTTCGTCGGTATTCAAAGGGTTACTATTGTTTTACAATACCAACCAGAATACAAAAAAGAGTTTAGAACCCTGGTTTAGGACGTTGGCAATGCAGCCATGCATGCTAATATTTGACCAATCCAATTCCTTAATAGTAACAGACTGTCATGGATAACAGTCAACTACGACGTTGGCATCAGCAATAGTTTTTCTTCAGCTAAGGTACACAATTATTGATGTACCTCGTTGTTGGAATTAGGGATATTCCAACAACGACTGGGACTATAGCATAGAAAATGGCCGCTTTCAATCTCTCTCAAAACGTTATTTGTGTCATTTGTAATATCGCTTTTGACGCGACATCTTTCAGCCGACCTTGGAACCACAAACAAACAACAGAACAAACTGAAGCACAGCTCTGCCGATAATGCCGACATCAGCATAACCTCTGCAGATAATGCAGACGTCCACACCGAAGGGTATATTATTCTTTTCATGAGTTTTGTTAGCAATCTCGCTATAGACTTTTTTTTTTATCGGTATGTAAAGCAGAATCTCTCACAGCGTGTTGGTAAAGCCACGTTGGGGGCGGGGGGCGTGGGGGGCGGGGCTATTCCTTTAGAAGTCTCTGAGACAGTATCTCCCATATTATATTATATTATATTATATTACGCAGTAAGTTCCATTCGGAGGCTGTTCTTCAGCATCTATGACCCACCCAGACAGGGGAGCGGTCTATAACCTGGAGTGTGAGCGAACCTGACAGCCTGCAAGCTCTCTCCCGTGCACAAACAAAGGCCCTGTTTACACGAGAGGAAATATCTAGATTGTACCACCAATTTTTTTCTCGACCTAGCATCTATCTAGATTAACAGCCTCCTCTGCTTACGCAAAGGACACAGCGGGCTCACAGTTGTCTCAGCCTGTAAACGTAGGGGCGGTTTACGTGAAGCTTGATATGTGCTGCAGCTCTCACGTGCAGCTCGCAAAATTTGTACGACGTTTCAAGGTTTGCACGATCTCTGAGAGCGGGGCGGAGCCATAGAGACCCACCGTGCACGGTGTAGCAGTTTCGATTTGGACAACGTCGATATTCACGAATCGTGTTTAATAATAGAATTGCCGGGGCTCCGAATAATTAGTAAAAAAACAAACCAAAACAAACATAAAAGTAGGCACAGCATGGCGATGTTTCAAAGAATTTTGCATATGACACGCCCCCCCTGTTTTCTATTGGTTGAAGAATGGTACACGTATGAGCTAAGACTTGACAACGCTGCCACAAGAGATTCTGTCCAGACGAGAACCGCTAGAATCTCTCGTCGATCTAGATTGAACATGGCGTACACTAACCCCCCCCCACCGCACCACCACCACCACCAAGGTGGTCTTGTTATCTCCCGTTCAACCGTTCCCGGAGCAATGGAGCAATGGAGCAAACATCTCACTTTGCATCGCAATCTCACAACTGATTTCAAGCGGTGATTTGAGGAGAGCTTGTGTAAACAGGGCCAAAGTCAGCCACGAGAAAACAAATATGTTTCTTCACCTGAACGCTTTACTTTCCTCACACAAATCAACTTTAGTTGTTTTTTTTTTTTCGTTTTTTTTTATCAGAAAGTTATTTGTTGAGAAAGTCTAATGTTTAAACTGTACATTGTTTATTTTTCAAAATATATGTTTATCCAATTTATTGTATTTAGTTGTTAATAACAGAGTGCTATACAATGTAAGGTGTTCTCCTTATCAAAGTGAGCAGAGGATGAAGTGAAGTAGAAAAGTCTGGATGAGTCAAACCATGAGCAGCACAACCGAAGGAGGAGAACAGAGGAGAGGAGAGGAGGAAACCAGAGAGGAGAGGAGAAGAGGAGAGGAGGAAACCAGAGAGGAAAGGAGAGGAGGAAACCAGAGAGGAAAGGAGAGGAGAGGAGGAAATTACAGAGGAGAGGAGGAAACCAGAGAGGAGAGGAGAGGAGGAGAACTGAGAGGAGATCCGGAGAAAGAGCAAAAAGAAGCAACAAAAAACGTTCACGATGAAGAAGGGAGGAGCTGGCGGAGGAGGAGCAGACGTTCCTCAGTGGAGTCGCTGGACTCCATATCTCGGTTCTCTTCTGTCCCGGACTTCAATCTGAAAAATGAGCAAATGAACAAACAAGGATATTGAACCAGGATCAACGTTTAAGCTTCATTTAGAAACCTGGGGGCTTGTGTGTGTGTGTGTGTGTGTGTGTGTGTGTGTGTGTGTGTCCCCATGGCAACTTTGTGATACTGGTTTTGTTTGTTTACTGTTTACTACCAGTGCTTTCTATCCATTGAAATTATTCGTCACACACGGCCACAATATCAATATTGATTGGATTGATTGATGACAAATCTCGTCTTCATCAAAAGCACCTTCTGCTGACGGTGTGCAGAAGAAAAATGGATCCGACACCAAAGCGCAAACATTAAGAGAAAGCTCAAAGTGAACTCACCCGTGACACAGCAAAATCTGAAAAGAAAAGGAAAGCATGTTAAGAATAGAATAAGCAACGTCTATGAGTATAAAAAGCAACGTCCGCACGTCATTACTTATTCCTTCAAACTCAAACCTCAAAAAACACAAAGTCACAAACTCAATCACTCTAAAGCCATGACTGAAAGCGCACAGAAGCGGCGTGATTGAAAAGTGAACAAATAGGGAAACAAACAAAACAAACAGACATGTAAAAATCTAATTCTAAGTAGGGGGGGGTTAACGTCCATCTTGTTGGAACCTCTCCTGTTACCATGGAAACCAATAGGAAAGGAAAGCTAGCTGGCTCTCGATGCTCCGCGTTTCTGGTTCTGCGTCGGTGAATTTGCGGCGCTGAGTCGGGGTTATTTTTTTCCTTTTGAAGCGCCAGAGTAATAACCGAACATTTAGAACTCATTCGGTCTCTCGGGAACCAACGGTAGAACGTCTGCAGTGTGAGTGTGGTTGTCACGGTTCTTAGGGTCTCGCGTCGCCCCGACCCCAACGTGTCATTTCCGGAGAGAGGGGAGCACAAGGGAACGGTGGTGGCTACACCGGCTTGGTAAGGTAGAGACCCACCACAGCAGAAATGAAGCTTTCGATTGATTGTTGAACACACTGGCAAGCCAAGCTATGCACGATCACCCTGTGTTCTCTCTCTCTCTCTCTCTCTCCCTTTCTCTCTCTCTCGCTCTCTCTCTCTCACTGAACTCTATCATCTATCTCTCCCCACACTCTCTTTCTCTCTCTCTCCCCCCTTCCCCACACACACTCTCTCCCCCCCTTCATATCTCTCTCTCTCTCTCTCGCTCTCTCTCCTGCACTGTTTTCACTGTACTCTATCTCTCCCCACACTCTCTTTCTCTCTCTCTCTCTCGCTCTCTCTCCTGCACTGTTTTCACTTGTACTCTATCTCTCCCCACACTCCTTTCTTCTCTCTCTCTCTCTCCCCCACCTTCCCCACACACACTCTCTCTCCTGATGGATTTAATCCCAACGTTATTCCGTTCCACTCCACCACCACCTACTGACACCTGAGCACACACACACACACACACACACACGTTCATCTCAGGCCATTCACGCCTCCTCCCTTATCCTCTATGGCTGTGTTTACACAACGGTTTTGAATCTCTCTTTTTGATTTCAAATTGCGAGATTGAAACAGTGAGATCGTTTGGAGATGTTTTCTTTTACCAAACGGGCGGAAGCGGTTGTACAACAAGCATAGACAACCGTTGCCAAGAAAGACCACCTCCGGAGGTGCTGTATGCTACAGTCAATCCAGATTGGCTAGCTGTAGGTTCTAGTCTACATGGAATGTGGTGAAATAGATTCTATGAATAATCATCAGGGTGGTGTCTGGGGGACTGATTGATGAAGAAGAAGGGAGGAAGATGTTCTTATGCCAGGAGGTTATGAAAACCCGGACCCTGGTTTTATGATTCTGATTCTGATTCTGATTATGGATGTGGCGATCAAGATCCCTGGTGAACCAGCCCACGTTGTGCCCTTTGAGTAAACAGGCGACTTTTGAATCTAGATATGAGCTAGATTGTAGAACCCACATATTTCTCTCACATAGAGAAGGGGCCTGAGTGACTCTCTCTTGTCGTCATTCTGGTGATTGTTTTATCGCAGCGATGGGATTCCACCACCAGCACCACCACCGTGATGCAACTTGCTGCAAACCGCCAGAGAGATCGTGCAACAGATGAGAGCCAACCTCGAGCGAGAACAAACGGCCGAGCTCCATCCAGCCGAGGCTCAAACATCCCGTCTGTGAGGCTAGGTGCTGGCCCACTAGACCCCCAACCCACTAACTGTGATTAGTTGAATCAGTAATGTTGTCTTGTGTGCACTTTGTACACACAACGCGGTAGTGGAGTAATATAATGGTCCACAAGGACACAGCGCCCTAGCTGTCAACTCTCGGTTCCATAAACTCTATGACATAACCATGCCTGCGTTCATACACACATTCATGCACCCACGGCGGTGTCGAGCTCAGGGGCACCTCAACGCTTAGCGAGAAGGGGCAGCTGGTTCAGGGATCGAACCAGCAACCTTCCAGTAGCCAGCCAGATAACCGATCTACCTCCTGAGCTACTCCCGGCGGCCACATAAAATATATAATCATTCTCAACCAACAAATACCATCACCAAGGCCAAGCCCGTCTCTCACCTTTATTGTCCATCTGCAGGTCGTCCAGGTAGAAGTCGGTCTGCCGGTTGCCGAGGACGAAGGCGAGGAAGGAGAGGAACAGGGCGTTGAGGATGCCCATGATGGCCAGCATGTAGGCCCAGCGCACCGAGCAGTCTCCCAGCGAGTACTTGCCCGTCTGCTCGCCACACATGTCCCGATCACCTCCGCGTCCCAGCCGTCCGGGAAGATCATGCAGCCCAGCACCAAGCACACCCCTGGAGGCCAGAGAGAGAGAGAGAGAGAGAGAGAGAGAGAGAGAGAGAGAGAGAGAGAGAGAGAGAGAGAGAGAGAGAGAGAGAGAGAGAGAGAGAGAGAGAGGAGGGATGGGAGATGCATGAAGAGATTAAAGTGGAGGACAAAGGAGGGCGGTCACGTTGAATAGATGCTAATACTGTATGAATGAAGCCGTGTGTGGAGGAACATTATATATGCACTGGTTGATGATACGGTTTGTGTTTATCAGGAATACGGTAATGAACGCTGTGATTCATTTGTTATCTGGTCAGATCTCAGATCAATATGTACGGTATCTCACACAGTAGTCATGCTTATTGCGCTCTATCAACTGATTTTCGCTACTATGCTCATGAACACCGCATGGGAGGTGCCATAGTGAGAGAGGGGAGGGCCTACTGATTCTAAAAGACTAAAAAATAAATAAAAGTGTGTGTGTGTGTGTGTGTGTACTAAGAGAAATTGAGTGGGCGAAGTTGAAGAAACGACTTATGCAACGAGACCAAATATATCCCAGACGACGCTATAAATAACTGCGGAAAAAACCATTTCAAAGTGAGCCGACGCGAGCGTTCACATTGTTTAGATTCACGCTCCGAGGAAGCATTGCGGGAGCTGAGCCGCACCGCCGTCCACTGACCCTCGTCCTCACAGCCGCGAGGAAGAGGAAGGTACGTGCAACACGGCAGACGGAGCTCGGTTTGGTTGCTTTGCTTCAGCGTATTCTCTTCTCTCTCTCTTTCCCCCCTCACCTGATCTTTCCCTCCTTCCCTCTTTCAAGGAAGACCGGAAATTCCAAAAAGGTGACATTTTGTTTTGTCCGGAATCCAAGATGGAGGAAGGACGTGGTGGAGGAACCGCCTCTCAGCTTCCGTTAGAGAGAGACGGCCGCCCTCGGGGAAATGGAACGACTGCTCTCTAATTTGGTGAAAGTAAGTAAGTGTGAGTTGTGATTAGCCATTGCGAGCCGTTTCGCAATTGTCATGTGACTACCGTCGCGTGACATCACAAGTGGGAATGTCCACCTAGATGTATGATTACTAGATCATCAATCTACCAGCCTACCCAGTGGACTGTACAGACAGGTAAACTGATCTGGTCAGCATACGTCTAGGTGGACATTCCCACTTGTGATGGGGATTGTGAAACGGCTTGCAATGGCTAATCACATTCACACCCGGTGGCATAATAGGGGACCTTTAACTGTTTATTCTAATGACACATAAACACACACACACACACGCATACACACACACACACACACACACACACACACAAGCGATCCACGGTTCCTCACGGCCACAATGCCTTCAAACGTTTGCCATGAGTGGTGCCACCGAGGCGACGTCATCGACGAGACCCCTGATTATGACGGAGAGCTCCATGGCATAATGTATCACGTAATGAGGAGCAATGTGTCCCTCGATTAGCAGCACGCCCCCCCTACACACCACCCTCACCCCCTCGCTCTCTCTCTCTCTCTCTCTCTCTCTCTCTCTCTCTCTCTCTTCTCTCTCTCCCGTCTCACCCACGCTGAGTGACAATGCTGAGATGGGTCAAAGGAATGCATTATTCAGCCGCCGGGCTATTTCCAGCAGCACCCCGGTGACTTAGGAATTATTTATTAAGCGGCCGATAATTAAAACATGTACGTTCGGTCGGGGGAAGGCCGGCGCGAAATCTCAGAGTGAAGCAAAGCACAAAACACAGAGAGAGAGAGGGAGTGGGAGAGAGAGAGAGTGGGAGAGAGAGAGAGTGGGAGAGAGAGAGAGGTTAGTGAGAGTGAGTGAGTGAGAGAGAGAGAGAGAGAGGGAGGGGAGGTTGTCCCGTGGGGATATCCCTGCCATTCTCTCCTTCTTTCTTCCATTTTGTCTCTTACTTCTTGCTCTTGTTCTATATTTAACTCCACTACTGCGGCGCGAGCTGCGTAGTTCAAGGCATCGCTCGAATCACACGCATGTGAAGACATGTGTCGACACACACACACACACACACACGCTCTATCGCACAAACACACACACACACACACCGCCACGACCCTCCTAATGGACATGCGGTGCGATAGTGCATGTGTGTAGACATGGATGCACTATAGCATAGTACATACACGCTAACACACTAACAGACATGTCTACACACAACATGAATTATAGCACAGACACACACACACACACACACACACCTGACCCTATCTAACAGACACATCTACACACATGCACTGCCGCACACACGCATACCAGACCTAATATGTGTTTAAAGTGATGGACAACAGGATCTAAAAAAACCCTCAAATAACCACAACAACATGTCACAGCTAGGGATGTGTCCGCGAGTACACACACACACACACACACACACACCCAATATCCTGTCAGGAGAATGTCAACAAGTATATTAATACACATCTCAAAGTCAACTAATAAATCCAGGATTGTAGGGGGTCTGAATCCCCCTCCCCTCTCTGTTGGTTGGCCAATGGGCTGTAGGGGGGGGGGGGGTGGTGTAGGCTCCACCCATTTAATCATCTTGAAATAAGCGATAGAAGATTTTTTCAAATTTGAACTGAAATGATGTGAGATTGCAATGGATTTCAAGGCACTACGCTATGATTGGTGGTAAGATTCCCTGATGCTTGATGCACAACTTGATTACCCCTAATAACATAATTACACGATTTAAATTGTGGATTTCCGTCACGTTAAGCACCCGGTGGTGTTGGTGGTGTCCATGGACGGCTGGTGGCGCCCGGAGCGCTTTGTACAAACACCAGGTGGCGTTCAACGCAACGTTTCCAACCGCCAGATGGCGAGGAAAGTGAGACAAATGATGGCACGGGCCGCCGGCCTTCCGTCCATACATCCATACATCCATACATACTACTGACTATAAATGGCTTGGCCGCGCACGCCATGTTAGCACGGTGAAGAGCATTAATGAAGCTTTACCGCTTCCAATAAGTTTGACTGTTAGCACGCATGGCTAACCGTCGTCCTCCGTCGCTGGAGGACGGCGTGCTAGCCTGCTAACGCCCGTGAACTCAACTCTGCTCAGCACATTTAAACGTAGGTCACTGACATCCATGTAGACCTCCGTATGCGAGCACATCCAGGCTCAAATCCTTCAGCCTTCATCCTCCATCTTGATCTCCTCATTCACATGTGATTATGACTTGATCGTAACATGGGTGAGAGAGAGGGGAGGGTGGTGGGGGAGAGATGCAGCGAGGGAGACAGTGGGGGAGATAGAGGGCTGTCCAGTAGTCTATATACTCTACTCTACTCTCGGAGGGAGTGGGAGAGGAGGCATGTGTGTGTGTGTGTGTCTGTGTGTGTGTGTGTGTGTGTGTGTGTGTGCGCGCGTGCGTGTGTTCCTCCCAGAGATCCCCCCTGTGTGATGGCCTGTGTCCTGCTTAGTTGTGTTGAATATTGCAGAAGACCGGTCAGATTCTCATTCCTTTGGCTCCGCAGTCTAGTTGCTGTTCGGTTGGGAAGAACTATAGCGAGGTAATGTTGATTATAAGTCACTTTAACATTTAAAGGTGTCTGCTAAATGACTCAAAAGGACGGAGGGGAGGAGATATGAGGAGGAGATTAAAAAAGGAAACAAGGAAAGGAAAGGGATAGATGGGGGGTTGGGGTGGGAGCAGACAAGCCAAACATTTCATCCCGGCCATAAAGGGATCATAATTTTTGCTGTCTTAAAAAAACAACAACCTTGAATGTGTGCCAAACCGTGCCAGTGAAGAAGATGCTATATCATTAATCCCATTAAAATCTGGACACTTAAAGGTGCAGCGTGTACGGTTTTAGCTTAAAACATACAAATATGAACAACAATTAGAATTTGAAAAAATAATGCAAAGAAATAACAGTTTTGACGTTATGTCAAAAACCTCGTCTGTATTGTGTTGAAGAGATATTTACTTAACTTAGCTGGGAGCCCAGCTAGTGCCGGCCCGTACCGGCGTGTAGTACCACTTTGTACCTCAAGAGGCACTGTCCGTATTCTAACCTCTTGTCAAACGTACACCTGAAAGTTTAATGCTGGCTCTAGCTTTCTGGTACCCTGGAAATCCAGAGTTCTCGCAAGAGCACAATTTGAATTTGCTCAGCGAGTCACTCTGGTGATCAGTAATATGCTCATTAGCAATTCCTGTTGATCCAACGTAAACCAATCACATCGGTGTATCTGATATAGGCGGGCCAGAGGCGGGCTAAACAGATGACGACAGCGCTGCGACGGAATCAGTCCGGAATCAGTCAGTAAACATTGCAAGATGGCTACGGATGAACACCAGTTGTTTGAAACGGCTTTGGCCGCTACAATAAAAGAGTTAAACTTGGCTTTTCCTCTAAAAGAGGAACAGAAGACGGCGCTCAAAGCTATACACAGGCAAATCTCGTTCCAGTCTTGTTAAAATGGTGACACACCGCCGACAAATCCTATTCGACACTGGTCTGTTTACTACCGTCACGCCAACAAGAAAAAGTATTTCGGATATACTTGGTTTACCGGCAAATCTATCGAAAATGTTGACTGAGTATCTGTACAAACCAACTATTCTCATATTCTGCTTGCAAAAACGGCAAAAGTCGTTTAGTGGCTCCATTTCCATTAGGCTACATTTACGTCTCTCTGTCAAACTATTCTCCAAAACAAACTCGTTTCCGTCTCTCTGGATACGTCACCCCGTGTATTCTTCTGATTGGTCGTAGTGTTATCCAATTGCGTGCAGTGATATTTTCAAACGCATGCTTGGTGCCGCCCCTCGAGTTGGGCCATTTTCATTACTCATTACCAGACCCTACAGCTTTCTAGATGTGGGTCTGGATTTCCAGGCTAGCTTTCTGGATCAATTGAAGGAGAAAACGCCATTGCACAGATTGACTGTAAACATTAAGGTTTACGCTATATTTACTGTGCATTCTCTTGTTTCTTGCAATAGCAGTGGAACCACAACTTTCTGGTGATATGCTGCCCCCTATGTGGTGGAGGACTAATTCGGCAGTTGGCCAAATCTCACACACTGCAGCTTTAAATATCCAATCCAGGTAGACGCTCACCCACACTCTCAGGTGTGGACCCCCTGATGGTCTGTTCTTTATGTCTCTCTCTATGTCAGCCATCAGGTAGGCCTACAGATAAACCGAGTATTCGTTTTCCCATGAAGGTCTGACATTGTGGTTGTGTTATTGCTGCTAACTGCTGCCTTCCACCTGCTGTGGCTTCAAATACAACGAGCGCTTGTACATGTTGTTGTATTATGTTCTTTAAAGGTGCACACTGCCCTAACAAACACCAACACCCAAAGTTACGATTCCACATTTGTTCAACTTGTAGTCTAACACATAGTTTTAGGACCGTTAGCTCGGTCACTGTCAGACAGGCTGCTACTCACAGCACAGCAGAATGATGGCGCTGGGCCTCAATAAGCACACCGGATTAAGTCTCTCAGACAACTCACTTCTACACACACACACACACACACACACACACTGTGTGGCATGCATGTTGTAGCATACAGCTTGTCTCATCATGCCTCGTTCAGGCACAGCCCATAAGAATCAGGACAATCCTCCCTCACACATGAGGAACAATCCCATGTCTGTACAGTAATCCAATCAGAGTTCATCCCTCAACATCATAATAATCATAATAATAACAACAATCATAATATCTGGTGGCTTGTTGGGATAATAGCTCTGCTGCCTCAGCGTGTGTATAATTGAGTGGTAAATGAACCGCCAGTAATATGGATAAATTATAAATGAAGTTGTCCACATGAAGACACATCCTCTGGCAGGTGTCTAGGTCTGTCACGTCTACCGCTCACCTGCATGTGAACATGATCGCTGCATTGCCTTTGTGTTGCCTCTCTCTCTGACATTCTTACAGACTATACACCACGACCACGTCTGCTAACAGAGACCTACAGTACAGGCCGCACGTTGCAGAATGCAGCCCATAACCACATCACAGCGTCTTGATGGGCAACCAGCGTCGGTCGAAGTGTTCTCCTCCACCCCCCAGGCCCCGTGCCAGTGTGTGGCTGCAGCTCAGCGCAGCTCAGCCCACCTACCGCACAGCAGCTGCATCCAGGCGCACGTCTTGTACACCGTGGACGTGTTGCAGAAGAAGAAGAGCGCCATGCAGGCGATGCAGCTGAGCGTCAGCAGCATGGAGAGCAGCACGAACACCGAGGCCGCCTTGAACGCGCCGGACGGGATGGAGGCGAAGTCGGAGAAGCTCCCCACGCACGTCAGCTCCCGGTTGGGCGAGCCGGTGCCCACGCAGTGGTGGAAGAGGCCGAAGTAGCCGGCCTGCGGCGTGTTGACGCTGTCCCCGATCCAGTAGGGCTCGATGAGCACCACCACGTTGACGATGGCGAAGCAGATGGTGAAGATGGCCCACAGCACCCCGATGGCCCGGGAGTTGCGCATGTAGTTGTCATGGTAGATCTTGGAGGCTTCTTGCGAAGGCAACATGGTTTTGGGTTTTTTTTGTTGTTAATATATTTCTCTCGTACCCTCCTCTCTCTCTCTGTCTCTCTGTCTCTCTTCCCAGTGAAAGGATTCCTCTCCTCTGCTCTCTCAATGGCTGTGGTGTGGGGAGCAGTCTGGTGGCCCTCTGCTGTGGATTAATTAGCCTTCCTAGTCCACATTTTCCATTTGCATTCGAAAATCCGTGCGTCTGTCCAACGCTATTGTCTCGTTCATGTGGTCGAACACAGACTACAACACACACGCAGCCCTAGCATCTCTGACGACAGTGAACGAAATACTGCACACCAATAAAATCAAACGCTATACCTCGAATCAATTAAAAAAAAAAGAAGAAGAAGGAAAAAAACAGCATTCAGTATCAACGATGAATAATGTTAACAAAGACCAGTGATGTTTAATATTGCTCTCGGAGGTTTCCTTTCCTTGCCGGGGCCACACACCACAAATGGTGCTGGGATGAAGCCATCGAAGAGGCTGATCTTCCGCTTCACAGTCGACGTGGAGGAGGAGGAGTGAGGAGGGGACGGGGACGGCGGGCTGCTCAACTCATGATCCATCATCAGTCCAGTGCGTGTTCTCCATCATCGAGCCCGCGGTGTCACCGTTGCCGGGGGTTGGGTTGGGTTGGGTTGGGTTGGTCGGGCCGGTGGGTTGTGGATGGGTGAGAGAGAGAGAGAGAGAAAGAGAGAGAGAGAGAGATAGAGGCGGACGGACGGTGTGCTGACGGTGTCTTGTCGCCTCCAGCGCCAGCGGTGGACCCCGATGTTCCGTCCGAGGATCGAGGCATCCGCGGGGGGTGCTCTCGCCGACCTCCGTCCACCGCTCCGCTTTGGCAAAACGACGACAACGACAAAAACCAAAATAAATCAGGACGGTGGAGAAGTCGCCTCTCGAACACAACGACGAGCGCGCAAAGCAAGCAACTCTGTCAAATCTCAACAGTCCTTATTTGCTGTAAATCCGATACACTCCACCGTGCCGACTCCATCACCACCACCATCATCATCGTCGTCGTCGTATAGCCTACAGTCTTTCTCCCTCCCTCTCTCTCTCTCCTCTCTCTCTCTCCCTCCCTCCCTCTCTCCCTTCTCTCTCTCCGTCTCCCCCTCTCTCTTTGTCCTCCCCCGCGTCGCCCCGCGCGGTTCCCTCAGAGCGCAGAAGATGCTGATGCTGATGCTGATGCTGTGGAGAACATGCTGATGATGTTGAGCGGAAGATGCTGATGTTGTACTGATGACAGGACCGCGACACACACAAGCTGCTGGCCGGGAGATGCAGTCTCCGCCCCCCCCCACCCCCCTCTCCCTTATTTCCTTCAAAATATAATAAATAGGCTTAAAATGTGTTGTTATGCATCTTATGAACTAGGCAAAAAGCAAGCCCTGCATGGACAATATTCCTCCGATTCCTTCTATTTCAATACATATCATTATGAAGTCATTTTGTCTTTAAGTTAAAAGGTGATGATTATTTCAGTTTAATTACATTTTCGGAATGGCCATGGTGAAATGCGCTGTGGAAATACCCACGTGTCTTTTTTTTTTATTACCTGTCAATCACAGATCCAAGACTTGTGAATGGTGGAGAAACGGAAGCATGGCGGAGAGGGATGGAGGCGGCCTGCTCTCTCCCGCCCTTTCTTACATGCAGCACCTTTAAATATGGAGGATCCATATTTTGTATTTGTTAATATAGTGCAGGTTGTTTTTTTTTTTTTTTAAGGAAGGAAGGGGCGATACGAATCCCCATTGTGTTACGGATCACAGAAACTTCATGAGGTGTTCTTGATAAAAAGGGATGTTTGTGATTTGTGTATGATATGCACCACACACACACACACACACACACACACACCACTGGCGTTGTACTACAAGTGTCCGATAAGCTTAACACTTAAGACAGAATTAGCTGAAATCAACAATGTGAGATTTTGCAGGATTTAACAATGAGACTTCTTCTCGATTGAGACTTGGAACAGGGATCACAATACATTTAGGTGTGTACGGTACGGACTGGTTGAATCAGCCTCATCTGGTGGTCCACAAGAGTCTGGGTCCTGGGGTAAATAATCAAGGCTCAAAGGATAAACCAGCCAACGCCACACACAATGGGGGAGAGAGTGCTTAGCACACCTGCTCCGACATCTTAACAACTCTCCAATAAACTGGTTTGTGAACATCTACTATGTCCCGGTTGTCCAAGTAGCCCAGCGACGACACTAAGGTGGCGTGTGGCAGTGGGGTGCTACACTGGCACCCAGGGTAGGGCCCCACCCACCCGTAATGTCACCCAGAGGGATGCCTGAAGATGGGCTGGAGCCACCAGCCCCTTTCCCCAACGCCAGTGACGGTCTCTGGTGGGGACCAGCGGAGGACAGAGAAGGCAGCATACAGCAACCCGCCACAAGTGACCGTCTGCAGCTAGTGGCCCCTGGAGCCTGCAGCCCGCACAGCCATCCAGGTCCAGCCACACCTCTGCCAGCCCAGCCTAGCACAGCACAGCAATCCATGAAGGCACAACTGACATGTCAGCACATACCACCTGCATGCTCTGGCGATAACATCTTGCCGACTCTCCAATAAACTGGTTTGTGAGCGTCTGTGTCCTGTGTTCTGGATCTTGAAGGAGCCCTGCAAAGAAGACACTTCTGGCAGGGTGAACCGCTGCAGTATGTTTGTTAAATTAATGCAGCAATATCACTTGCCACATGCCACGCTAACGTAGCTTTTGCTAGGCTCCTCCGGGCAGGTGGTGGTGAACAGTCTGGTTTATTGTACAGTTTGCAAAATGGATGACAGAGCAGGTGGTACACAACTAGCATGCTAGCGCTCACCGAGTGCGTGTGTGTGTGTGTGTGTTGATGGCTGGTTTAACCCGTGGGCCTTGATGAGGCAAGGCACCCCAGCCAGGTGTGCAGCCCCAGACTAATCAGCCTGAATAGGGCCAGGTGAGGCTGCTTAAACCAGCCACCAAACACACGCTCCACAAATAATTACTCGCCTGTTATTTATCTCTTCGATGAGTTTCACAGGAAAGAACCATGATGCAGATGTGCATGAAAGGTACTTTATATTCCAGTGATATTACGGCAATGTTTCATGAATTGGAGGCAGGACTAAATTACTGCCGCTGTCAGGGGATTGGAGGGGGTAACAAAATTAAACAACGGATTTATCAGAATAAAGAACTAATAATACGCATGTGGTCAGGGAAGCGATTCGTCAGGGTGAACCTGGGCTGGCTTGGGCTGCAGTCAAGTGAGCTGATTCATACTGTTCCACCACGATGGGTGTTCTGACTGAGACCAAGGAAGTGTGATGATGCCTTCAAAAGTTAGAAGCTTGTGCTAGATGGCTGTGTGCGTGTGCGTGTGTGCTCTTCTAGGACAAGTGCGCCCCCTGCAGGAACTACAAGTGAACAAAGTACACAGGAGGTTACGTGTACATTTTACTGAATGGATATATCAGATACAGAGTGAAATAAAATTAATGGGATTGTTGCCATGGCAGAATATAATTAGATCTCACTCATTTCCAAACGGCAAATAGTTTTCACTGATAGCTGATAGAAAAGCCCTGAACATCTTACACGAACGTAGAATCATGAGATTAGCACAACAGATGACGGTTGTCTTTGCTTTATGCCAATTTAATTGTTATTCTGAGAAGGTTTTACATCCATAAATCAGACATTTTAAATGAAAGTCAAACTTTTTAGAGCAAACTTGAAACATTAAATTAATTTTTTTTTTATATAATTCCATCGCGTCGTTTTTCCAAATTGTATGCAGATGATGTTGTTTACTTCTTGTACACTTGTTCAATAATAAAAATAAATGATAAAATAAATTCTCTAATGAAAAATACAAAAAATCACTAATCTCATAATTTGATTTCTGCCCCGGGTTGCGCGCGCATCTCTCTGCCGTGACGTCACCCAGAGACCTGTCCCTCCCGGGAGAGGAAACGCAACCAACTGACTGATCGACGGTCTCTCCAGTCTCTGGTGTCTCTCCAGTCTCTGGTGTCTCGTCCGCAGCAACCCGCTCGATCTCTCGTTCCGTCCGCCAAGAGTCACACGGCAGGCAGGCAGACAGGCAGGCCAGTGTACCGACTGGTTGTTTCCCCCCCCCCCGTTAGTATCCACTTAGATTCGCCGTTTGAAAATGGCCACAGACGAGTTGTCGTCCAAGTTGAACCGGAGACTCCAGATCGAGGATGGGCTGCAGGAGGCCGTGGCCGTGGACGGGGAGGAGGAGGAGAAGAAGGAGGAGGAGGAGAAGTCCCTGACGGGGAGCGCCGACTCTGAGCTGGGCGCCAAGCTGCAGCGCCGCGGGGACCTGAACCAGGGAGTGGGTGAGCACCTCCAGCCCAGCATGAGGCTCTTCAACCCCAACACGGAGTTCAAGGAGTTCTCCAGGAAGCAGATCAAAGACATGGAGAAGATGTTCAAGCAGTGAGTCCCCACACCCTGACACCGTGACCCCGTGACCCCCTGACACCGTGACCCCCTGACACACCCGACACACCTGTGACACCGTGACCCCGTGGACCCCGTGACACGTGACCCTGTGACACCCCAACACACCCTGACACTGTGACACCCTGACACTGTGACACCCTGACACCCTGACACTGTGACACCCTGACACCCTAACACACCCTGACACTGTGACACCGTGACCCTGTGACACCCCAACACACCCTGACACCGTGACGACACCGTGACGACACTGTGACACCCTGACACCATGACATGACAACTCATCCATATCTCAGACGTGACATACAGAGACTGTTAATGTTTAACAATGGATGTTGACTTCAAACGGTGCGATAGTGATGTGACCACACTACCACCACCACCACCACCACCACCACCACCTAAAAGGTGTGGCACGGCTCATGACGTAAGCTCTCATGTTGACCGATCAGCCACATGAACAGCATTTATACTCTCGTTTAGGCTGTAGATTGAACCCATGCTTGATGAGGAGGGTCATGGATCACGGTGTTTCTGGTGTTTAACTTCTATGAGACACGTCGCTATCGCTGTCGCTGCAGGGGGCGAAGTGTAGGATCTGCCCAAATATGGATATTCATGTGTCTTCTGAGAGTCTGTGATTGAGGAAGTTGCTGCATTTCCTTGTCGAAGAAGCAGAAGCAGAAATCCCCTGTGCAATGTTTCTTCCTGTAGTTTGTTTGATGTGCAAAGAAAAAAAAAAGATCTTTAGTTTCACCCTGTCACTGTTTATCATCATCATCATCATCATCATCATCATCATATACATTTTCCTCGAGGTGTTCCTCAGTACATGGTTCTGAACCCTGTGTGCAGGCCCAGACCTCCGAGGTCCACCTATGTAGTAGAAGTAGTAGTAGTAGTAGTAGTCCTAGGAGTTCTAGGCTAGCATCTGGGGCGTAGTGTGCAGGACGTGCAAAGACAAGCCAGGAATCCCAAGAATCATAAAGCCTGGTTCCTCACAGGCAACACAGTACATCCACTTCCCCCCCAAACAAAGTCCACATTGTCCACATTATGCATGCTTTGTAGTGATATAGTTGCCTTAGTTAGTTGTGTTGTAGTATAAAATATTTGGTTACTTCTACTTCTCAATTTGAAATGGGTGGAGCTCGGTAAGAGATGCCCTGATTGGTCAGAACTGAGCCTGAGCTCAGATTTTCTCAGGGCATTCACTCACGAGCTGAATAATAGCTCTTTAATCTTACCTACACCTTTAATGCTCTCTAAATCTAGGATATAAGATGAATAAGGATATGATTCATGTTTTTTTTCCATCTGACCTGCTCGTGACTAGGTTTGACGCAGGGAAAGACAACTTTATTGATCTGATGGAGCTCAAGCTGATGATGGAGAAGCTGGAAGCGCCCCAGACCCACCTGGGACTGAAGAACATGATCAAGGAGGTGGATGAAGACCTGGACAACAAGCTGAGCTTCAGAGAGGTGAGATGGGGGTGGTGGTGGGGCTGGGTCGGTAACAACCCCCTCCACCCCCGTGAGGGACGAGAGTTGTAAAGAGAGAACTATCTGGCCTGCGGCACGTTTAAACTCTTGTGTTGTGTTGATGTGTCCTCTCACCTCCTCTGTTCGTCTTCTGCAGTTCCTCCTCATCTTCCGGAAGGCGGCCGCGGGGGAACTAGCGGAGGATAGCGGTCTTTGTGTCTTGGCTCGTCTTTCAGAAATCGACGTCTCCACCGAGGGGGTGAAGGGGGCAAAGACTTTCTTCGACGCGAAAGTAAGGACTCTTTGCAGGCCACTCACATTTTAGAGAGACAGTTGGAAGCCCCAAGAGTTTCTGTACAAAACAAACACAAGAGGAACACAAACATCACATGTTTCAACTTGGAATTTATTTTTCACACTTCTCAGAAATGTCTTTTTTCCGTCGGTATATGAATGAAGTAAATCTTATCTGTACTTATAAATTAGTTGTTGCTCTCAACTGAAAATAAAAAATATATCGAGTCAGCGATCACCTCAGTGTGATTTCAGCAGTGAGACACTTTCCTACAGTAATAATAAAAATATTAATAAACCTTATTTGTACACCTTTCATACATAAAATGCAGCTCAAAGTGCTTTACTTGATGGCATTAAAAAAAAAACGCACAATAAAAACAGAATAAATCAGTTCATACAAATGGAATAAAAGATCCAATAAAAAGGCAGAGAAATAAAAGTAGTAAAAACAGCAGTAGAAAACGAAACGTACGATCCACTGAACCAGACTAATGCAGAAGGTGGGCTAATTGCGTTCCACACTCCCTGCCAACAGGTACAAGCCATGAGCGAATCCAGTCGCTTCGAGGCCGAAATCCGCCAAGAGCAGGAATCCAAAAAGAAGGAGCTGGAGGAGAAGAAGCACAAACAGGCGGCCTTCAGGGAGCTCCAGTCTGCCTTTAAGTAAAGTTAAAAGTCTTTTAGTTAAAACTCCTGTGCCTGTGTTGCTACTGACTCATTTCATCGACACAATATTGGGTTGTCACTTTTTGAAGAGTGGTGTTCATATTCATTTTAGCTTTCTCTTCATGTAATTAACTTAATAATTGTAATAATGACATGGATGCTGAATGGACCTGATGTGCGGTCCATTTTATATTTTTGACGTTGGTTGGTGGAGGTGTAACTCAGGTGCACGTTTTTTTAATGACATTTTTGGTGATGGGCAGGAACCTTTTTAATTTCAGCTAAAAGTACCAATCACTGTATTTGCTTCTCACTATATTTACTCGTCCATCTATAGTTACACCAGTCCTGTGGCATTATTAACCACAGGACTGAGATACTTGAATAATGCCACGAGACCCTGGTCCATGTTTTCCTCTTTGTTCCTCAAAGCCAGCATGTCACTCTTTTCCAGGATGCAACAAAAAATCCAAAGGGTTATAATGTTCTTTTGAATGTCCACATACAACTTCCGGGTTGATGTCTATCGTCTTCATAGAGTCACGCAGTCATTACTTTCGACAGTCGCCAATTCCACTGCACTCAAGACTAAAAAAACAAATCATTCCGCACCGTAATGGTCGAGCCGTAATCGCTGGCATTGTTAACATGTTCAGAAAATCACCAGTATTGGATCACCAGTATTTTAGACAGATCTGTAACCTTGCAGTGATGAAGCCTTGCAATCTTGGTCATCTACATGAATGCCATGGTGGCTATATGGCAAGTGTACGCCAATTAACTTTTATCATGAAACATGCTCACCCAGCACAGGTGGGCTGGTCCATGGAGGTGCCGGCATTACAAAGACAGATACAAATACCTTATGGTACGGTCAAATGCTGCACAGATGAAGAATGAAAAGGCTTTTATGATTGAAGCAACCAAGTACAGTATAGCCGAATAAAAATATATCCACAAATTGACCTAAATTCTAAACGGTGCACCATCAAGTGTTGTTAGTCCCGTGCAGAGATGTATTATTGACTACCATTTTTTATTCACACTTTTATACTTACACACTTAATTACTTAATTGTTCGCACGTCATTGCACAGTGTAGATGTGGCCTTAATGACCCGTCACACCAGACTAATCCAACTGATCTTCCAATATTATAAAGTATTTTGTCTTGTTTTCTATCCCACCCTGCTTTAGGATTTTTTTTTAAATTAATTTCTCCTTTCACTTGTGCCATACTTGAATCAATGGGATTCAAAATCGTACGCATTTTCTTCTTGGTAGACAAAGTGGTACATCAAAAGGTCCAAAGGTATTAGTTATGTCTATTTACCGCACTTTTTAACTGTAGGTTTCTAATCAGATTTATTTCATGTTTGGTTTTATACATGTCATACTAATGATAATTTGTTTGTTTGTTTTGTTTGTGTATGTGTGTGTATGCGTGCTCTCTCTGCTCCTTTTAGCGTTGAGCTGCAAATGACATGAAACAAACAAACTGCACTTATTGGACATGTACTAGATTCTATACTACAGTAGTATTCTCACCCCTGCACATGCAAAACATAATGTACTGAATGTTTTGTTTCCTTGCAACACTTCTGTAACTTAAGCCATATCATTGCAGTGATTTGAAGCTGTTTAAACAGATGTATTATTCATTCAAATGTATACACAATATACATTTTCCAAACAGCGTTAATACTAGGAAAATAAACTGTTCCTTAGATTCTACCTACAGTCATTCCAACTGTATTGTTTTGCAATCATCGGTAAAAGATGTAAACCTGCACTATGTAAGTTTTCTACTGCAGCTATTTACTCTTATTAACAAATAACAAAATACGAAGTCAGTTATTTCGTGTCATTCAGAAGTCACGGTTTTCAGCCGACCGTTGTAGCTACAGTGACAGACACTAGATGCTGCTAATGGGAAGACTTCCATAGTGCAGCGTAGACAGACTTAAGTGGAAGATAAAAACACAACCTTTGAAAGTCACTGTAATCTTATCAGTGGGCAGTGCATGGATCTGGAGAGTATGAGATTTGAGAATGTGTAACACAGCTTCCAGCTTGTATTTGTCCATGGTGTTTATTCTATAATAAATAAACACCACATTCATATGGTGTTTATTCCTCCTTTGTTCCTTGATCTAATTTCATTAAATGTTGTTTTTACATTCCTACATTTCTACTTTTTTTAGGAGTGGGGTGTATTGCAATGCGTTAAATGTATTTGTTTCCCACTGTGCGTTTTCATCTTTAACTGGATCATATTTGGTGATCTAATTGTGATAAAAGGTTTTTCTACTGATTTATACAGTATATATCTGTTGGGCTTCAAACCACTGTCTTGTATGCTGGTAATAATAAACAAGACCAATCAATCTGTCTTGTGTCGGTGACGATCATTTCAAGTCTTAAATCTAATCTTAAGTCTAATCGTGTATTTCAATTTTAAATAATAAACAAACAAATACAAACACATTTTTCAGAATCGATGGGCACTTTGCTCCAAGTACGTACACGATTGCTCCTCATGAAACTCAAACTCACCTGTCACAACATTCCATCACACATTAGAACAGGTATTGCAGAGTTGTAGTTGTTGCAGACAGAGCAGGTGGAAGATACTGACATCTCAGAGCTCTCCTGAGTGTGTGTGGTGACGGCTGGCTTAACGTGTGGGCATTGCATCACCGGTGTGCAGCCTAACCTAACCCCTCTAACCCTGCTTAAACCAGCCATCAACTACACACTACACACACACACACACACACACACACACACACACACACACACACACACACCTTGATAACCCTTAATACCATAATTGGAGGTAAATGATGCCTTGTATTGTCCATCACTTTCAGTAAAGTATCATTTTAAATGTAAAAAAAACCCCAAACTACAATTACATGAAAATGCTCTTTGTTTACAGTACTTTAGTTTTTCTTTGTTCAATTGTTAAAGACACTTTCCCCCCCAACATTGTCTTTTGTAATGGTGCCCCCAGTGGACTGAGAGAACAGTGGAGGCTCTCGGGTGGCACAACACTGAGTGGTATCGTTGTGCGTCAGTTGTCTGAGGGGATGGTGGACGGTCACAGAGGGACACTTCCATACTACGACGCACTTCGGGACTCTTTCATCACAGGTATGATAAAACACATACTTTCTTTGTGATACTTATCAGCACAGGTTTAAGCGTGCTTAGAATGGTGGACAGCACATGGATTCCTCCAACAGTCATACGTAGAATGTTGTTATGTTTATATACGTACTTCTCCCTCTCTCGTCAAGATCCAAGATGTTTATTTGTCACATACACATGCAGGATATGCAGTGAAATTAAAGGTGGCGATGCTTAGCGAATGTGCAAAAGAATAATACAATAAGTAAGTGGATATTTGATGGTTTGTTTTTAGCAACCTAAAGTTACAGCTTCATCAATTGTTTTCGCGTTGAGTAAATGAGATAAGATTGCTGTCATTACTTAAAAGGGTTTCTTTAATCCCTGCCTCTCCTCCTCTTTCCAGGTTTTCTGTCCCCCCCCCCCCCCCCCCCCCCCCCCCCCCCCCGCACTACTCCTGGCAGGAGGTCAGCATGCAGAACGCCCGGAGCCTGCAGACTTAGTGTCCGGGCCTCCGCATCCCTCCAGAACAACCTCACCTGCTGCGTACGCCCGCCCCGGAGCCGCCCAGCGCCACGACCCGCGGAGACGCGATGTCCAAGAACGGCACTTTCAACAACAACGTGCGCATCCCCGGCCAGAGACCCCGTAAGACGAGAGGTCAGTCGGTGCCACCCACAGGGATTCTTCTCTCTTATGGTTTAACGATGAATGTGATTTGGAGATCTGATTTCTCTGCGTGTAGACAACGGCGACAAAGATGACGGCTACGGCAGCTCGGCTGACGCGTCGCCGGCTCCGGTGCAGCCCGTTAAGGGCGGCAGGACCCACCAAGAGCTCCACAAAGAACTGCTCCTGGCACACAAAAAGTAGGTTACACCGATATTTGCTTTCACTTGGAGACGATATTGTACCTTATTTGCCTCAAGTCGGAATCTCTTCTATTGTGGTCGTGTGCTTTGTGACTATTGTGTGTAAGGGGAACCAGGGGACGGCTCTCATGGTTTATGTAATGCCGGCCGCATTAAGAATGCATCAGGCTTTCTCGCTCGCTCACTCACTCTCAGGCAATGTGTGTTCTCAAATTGCAATCATACACCTTCTCTACACACTGCCGTGCTCCAGTTCCTGCTGCTGGGCACGGGTGGACCGATCCTGTCACGGGCCAGTCGTTCTTTTGAGTGAACCAGATTAACTATGCGCGCCGGTCCAATATGAATCAAAATCCAGAATGATGGGCATAGAGCAGCAGCGTCCACGGGAATGCTGGAATGCCTATAAAGTTACACTTCATTTCCTGTTGAATCTTGAAGAGTAGGACACAACGTAACTGTAACTTCCTGGCGTCCACTTTCCAAATTACCATGGACATGCATGAGTAGCCTAGCCTTGGCTAGCCTCGGCTGATAGAGATCAGATAAGTACAAGTGTATAGTAGGTTGGGCAGCTTGCATAGGCCCTTGGGTCCAAAATAGTGAACCCATCCCTTTCGTGGGGGAAGTAGAATGGTGAATACGCCTGCAGGTCAGACTTTGTGTTGTTGAGACCTGTTTAATTGTACATTTTGGACAGAGGCCTGGTGCTGAGCAGCAAACCGGAGCTGCACAAGGTCCTGGAGAGGAGGAAGAAGCTGCAGTCGGAGGGGGAGCAGTACACCCAGACTCCCCTGGAGAAGGTTCTGTTCAAACGGCAACAATCACACCTCGAGGTACTTGAGGCTACCAGACCTCCACCTTCGTTCAGGCGCACACAGAACTAGGCTCTGTCCACATACACTTAAACTGTGGGAACTTTCCCCGGGAACTCTGAACCTTTGCAAAGACTAGGGTTTAAATTAAGTTCTGGGGACGTGACTTTTAACGCCCCAAAAGTCCCTGCTTGAGCGGGGTAGTACTTTCCAAAAGAACAGGAACGTTGGGGTGTGAATATGCAGACAATGTTTACACTGTTTGATTTAAAGTATAAAGGTGCCCCTTAATGAAACATAATAAATTAATTCAGGTTTTCGTTACCTTTTTTCGGCAGAAGGAGAAACAGCATGACCAGCCGTTATGGGAAGATGCAGAATTTGTCCGAGTTCGTCAGAATCTAAAGAAGATAGACACCGCTCCCAAAAAAGGCTTTTGAAACGCAAGCCAACACAGCAGACTGAACTTCACCTGGACGGTGGCTATGGTGTGAACCAGCCTGACTGGACGGATGGAACACACCTGATGTCTCCGGCTGGCTGTGACCTCCACGACCTTCCGACCTACCATAACCTTAAAGTCTTCTTCTTGATGGAAGTTCTGCAAGAGGCACAACTTTCTGAAGATACAAGGAACTATTTCACATCTGTCTGTAGGGACCATGCATTGCAACAGTAGATAGAGAATTTGAAGTCTCTTGAAATTCCTTTTTCTAGATTTAGAACATAAAAAGCTGTAGGTGAAAACACCCGGTGGTATCTTGTGTCATGGTCAAGGGGAAGGCCCATATTGTGTGATCCAGGATCAGTAAACCCAGCCAGATCTTTTATTTATGTATTTAAAGATGTAGGGAGAAATCTAGGATAGGATCACCCTGATGCCTGATGACATTTCAAGATTACCAGATTCTGATTATCAGTGCTTTAATCCCAAACAGCTCCACCTACTGGATATATAGAACATTATGAGTACGGGCCTTGTAGATTATAGTGCAACTTCTTCAGAATAAAATGTTGAAGTTCAATTTCAGGGAGATAAGTGCCCTTTTAGTTGTAGACAACCAACCGTCTGCATACGGTTAGGAAATATGTTTAAAGATGTAGGGAGAAATCTAGGATAGGATCACCCTGATGCCTGATGACATTTCAAGATTACCAGATTCTGATTATCAGTGCTTTAATCCCAAACAGCTCCACCTACTGGATATATAGAACATTATGCGTACGGGCCTTGTAGATTATAGTGCAACTTCTTCAGAATGAAATGTTGAAGTTCAATTTCAGGGAGATAAGTGCCCTTTTAGTTGTAGACAACCAACCGTCTGCATACGGTTAGGAAAATAACAAGTTCAGCAAGAAAACTGTCAAGCAGCAACTATTTTTTACTAATATACCCCCCGTCTAAGATATTTTTTCAGCCATATGTATGCTCTTATTGGAAAGATTCACAGAACTTGTTAACGTTAGTATTCAGATGTACATTAGTGTATTAAGGGGGTATTCATTCATTCTCTTAAGGTGGAATTTGAGAAACACTGCTGTAGAGGGGAAAACTCCCAGCTCTCTGTGAGCAGGAATATTGGAGGCTGATGCTTGTTGTTGATGATTGTTTTGCGTAGATAGTTCTCATTTTTACTCTCTTTCACTTAGAAATTTCTCAAACCATTAAAATGTCTTTTTTTTACCTGTTCTTCCTAATAACACATCTGAATGACATTGTCTTTGAGATTTAAAATTAGATTAAGTCATATTTCACAATTGTTATCTGATTTAGATCATTGTTTTAGACCAGTTTTAATATTGAAGGTTCATTGGCTTTACCTGCTCATTTGTAATCCATATACTCGTTTTATCATATCCTAAATGCATTGATCGATTATACATCTGGAACTTATCAGATCATGCATCTGTTCATTTCAATAAATTCCTCCTCATTTTACCACCATAATGGTTAGTTTTGGCCACTGCCCCACCACCCATATCATTTCATGTTGCATGCATGAGACTAGGTTTAGCAGCAATAAATGATTTGTTATTGCAAAGGGACCTAATCAATCATGACCTTGCATTTTGTAGCACCTCAAGATTTCAAGACCTATTCTATTTACTATCCCCGATTGACCATTTTCCGGATCTAAAAAGAAGTTTGAGGACCAGAGAACCTTTGTCATTCCCTCTGCCCGTTCTGAAGGGCTGACCTGATCTGCAATATATTGTCTCCAGCGACTTGTACAAAGAAACGACAATACAATATATAACACTGACGGTTCAGTAACCTTTGAATAGAACAACTTGCAAGCACTTCATGATTATATGATATGATGACGGTTCACTTTTCATGAGAACATCGTCGCTAATCTCTAACGTCAGCTGGAGATCTCGTCTTGTTGTCAGGACCTCCTGGCCTGATGACGTGTCTGTCGTCCTGCTGATTAATGTATTCTGTTATTATGACACGTTTCATTTACTGTGGCTCATTGCTTGTGACTTTAGCTCTCTGAAATCGGCCACCAATGTCAAGGTTAATTCCTGAATTAAAGAAGTATTATTAATCTTATTATATTTTTTATTCTAAAAACGGTCAATGGTTAATTCAACGTGTTAATCACCCGGCTCCAGGACACTGCCGCTAGATGGCGTAGGTTAAATATACTTGAATAATAATAATAATATATATTACAAAAAAGAAAAAAGAATTGCGCGCGTGTGTGTGCGTGTAATTTCCTTCCTTATTTTGTAAAGTTTGTGAAACACTCGAAACTTACAGACTGTGTTCGGTCCCCCGCAGACAACAAGACTGAAGACCGTCCAGGCCACATATATATTTATATATATATATTTATATATATATGTATTGTATATGTATATATCAAATGTATTGATACGTCTGCTATATAAACTTCAACGTGTCCTTTCCTCTATGAATAATAAATGAGTGAACCACGTGGTGCGGCGTGTGCACGCGTGTGTTACTCTATGAGCGCGTGAGTGTGCGAGCGCGCGCGTGCTACTCCACGTGCGTATGTGTGAGTGTGTGTGCGCGCGACTATGAGCGCGTGGGTGAGTGTGTGAGCGCGCGCGTGCTACTCCACGTGCGTGTGTGTGACCGTGTGTGTGTGCGCGCGCGCGTGTGACTCTATGAGAGCGTGAGTGTGCGCGAGCGTGTGTGTGTGCGCGCGCGCGTGTGACTCTATGAGAGCGTGAGTGTGCGCGAGCGTGTGACTCTATGTGCGTGAGTGAGTGTGCGCGCGCGTGTGTGTACTGCAGATTCTTTTGTTCCAAATCAATCAAACGCGCGAGCAGAGACGGACAACCGCCAGAGCTGCTGCTGCTACATCATCAGGAACTCTCGGTACTCAGTCTCCTCATACTCGCTGTGGTGCTCTTATTTCTCTTATTTATAAAAAGAAAAGTATCGTCGCGCTGGTCGGCCTCAATTCTACTTTTGTATCGTTAACAGAACGATATGTTGATAAAGTTTTGTAGCGTAGCGGCGGCGGCGGAACGTAGCGCCGCTCGCCTCTTTGTTTAGGTCGCCGCGGTTAGCTTCGACCGGACCGCCGCTAGCCCGATCCTCACCACACCACCGGGCGGCGGGACTCAGTACCGACATCACGCGTTTATTTCGTGGTCAAAGTGGCCAAACGTTGCATCGGCGGCGCTGGTGATTTGTATACTTATTGTTATTATTATTGTTTATTATTAGTGGCGTGAGTGGAGTTGGCTAACCGTAAGCTAACCGTAAGCTAGTTGAACAAAGACGCGGACGGCTGTTAATGCTCTGGAGGACACTTCTAAATGTAACACGTTTCGGTGACTAAATGTGTCTCAAAGTTTCCAGGTGGACGTGTTGTGGTAACATGTGATCACATGTGGGTGACGCTGATCGAGCACAACGGGAACTAGCTCGCCCTTTAACGACACGCTGACACGTCGAGTCCGCGTCGTTGTTCAAGCAGCAAGTTGAACACTTGTGCGCTTGGAAGGCTTGAGAAGTTAGTCTCGGTTACACGCTGTGGAGCCCTTCCACGGCTCCCCAATAGCAGGGTAAAGTAACTTCCTATTCCTGTTGAAGCAGGGTAAAGTAACTTCCTGTTGAAGCAGGGTAAAGTAACTTCCTGTTGAAGCAGGGTAAAGTAACTTCCTGTTGAAGCAGGGTAAAGTAACTTCCTGTTGAAGCAGGGTAAAGTAACTTCCTGTTGAAGCAGGGTAGAGTAACTTCCTGTTCCTGTAGAAGCAGGGTATAGTAACTTCCTGTTGAAGCAGGGTAAAGTAACTTCCTGTTGAAGCAGGGTAAAATAACTTCCTGTTGCTGTAGTAGCAGGGTAGAGTAACTTCCTGTTCCTGTAGAAGCAGGGTATAGTGACTTCCTGTTCCCGTTGAAGCAGGGTAGAGTAACTTTCTGTTCCTGTTGAAGCAGGGTAAAGTAACTTCCTGTTCTTGTAGAAGCAGGGTAAAGTAACTTCCTGTTGAAGCAGGGTAAAGTAACTTCCTGTTGAAGCAGGGTAAAGTAACTTCCTGTTGAAGCAGGGTAAAGTAACTTCCTGTTGAAGCAGGGTAAAGTAACCTCCGGTAGATGCCGGGTAAATGAACTAATTCATTTTAACGTTGGGTCGGTGGGTTTTATTCATGTCTGTCGCAGCACCAGCACGGTCCGTGTATATTTACTTGACCAGTTGTTTCTGTAGTCAAGTCAATGTTATTTGATATACGCTGTGCTCCCCCCACCTCCTGGGCAGGTCTAGAAGTGCACGATGCCCCGCAAGAAGGTGACTGATGTGTCGGGGAACGGGGGCGCCGTGAAGAAGAAGAGGGCCGGGGCCGGCAAGAGGAAGGAGCGAGAGTTCAGCAGCGACGACGAGTTCGACTTCGAGCAGGAGAACACCAAGAAGCCCGGCAGGCCCGCCGCCAAGGCTGGCCTGCAGCCCGTCACCGTGGCCGACGACGTCAAGGAGAAGATCGTGAGTGAGCCGACCGCTCGCCGTAACTCAGAGTGGCCACACACACACACCACCTTCTCACCCTCTGTCATTCTAACAGGGCCAACACAAGGTTGAATACGTCACAACAACACGGTTGAAACAACGACAACATTGCATTTTTAAGTGTCGGGGTGTCCCTGAGCAAGACGCCACCTAACCCTAACTGCTACTGACGTGTTGGTTGTTACCTTGCATGGTTGACCTGCAAGGTGAATGTGAGGCAATACTGGAAAGTGCTTTGGATAAAAGCACTATATAAATGCAATCCATTGACCATTTTAATGCCTGTTGCTATTTTCAACACCTGGGTCATGTGTTTGCTCGGTGTGGACAGGCACCACAGTAGTTCCTGTTTATCTGTGGATCTGGCTATGGGTACATGTGGCTTTAGAGTGTCTACGGCCACTGAGGGTGGATCTTCTACTACTTTGGTCTTCAGACGTGCATAATAGTGTCATCAGTGATGGAATGTCAATATTGATGGAAGTAGCCTGTGTTCCATATTAATATTGATATGAAAACAACAGTCAAAATGGGTGATTGTAGTTCTGATTTGTTTGCGTTGGGGATAACTTAATGCTGCAGCATAGATTAACCGGCAAAGGTTTAAGGACACCATTCCTTCTCCAGATCAGAGAGAGGCTAGCTTCGCAAAAAAACATTTTCTTATGACCCATCATCTTTACAATATAAACCAGATGTCTGACGCAACACGTTGTCAGTGGTCTACAGGCCCAGTCACCGAAACCATGCATGCTAAAACCCAGTGCAGTGCAGACAACCCTTGGCATAGGCCTACCTACTGCAGCAATTAGACCAGAGAGCTGTTGTTTTGGCGATCAATCATCAACCAATGTGACGGTTCAGTTCAGAAGCGCACACTGGTATCATTGTCTGCATATCGTTCACGCCCGTGTTTCCTAGTTACTTCTTTAGAGTCCAATCAAAGGGAGGGGCAGAGAGTCAACTTTCATTCCCATTCCTGAATCCATGTGATTATGGTTTACAATTTAAAGCACATATTGACATTGGCACAAGTTTGTGTAGCAATTGTATTTATAATCTGTTCTAAAGTTAAAATGTTGTAGTATTATAGTTTTATTTCTTCTTTTGTTCTTTATGTGTTACTAGGGATCACCTAACGTTCAGAATGATGATTGTTGAAACTTTTCTGTTCATTTACAGAAACTGGAATACCCAAGGTCAAAGGTCAGCTGGTTATCTTCGGCGCCACCACTGGGATTTAATTGGCAGAAAGGAGGTGCCCAAGCAACAAGGTAAAATACACCCGATCAATGTGTTGTTTGTATTCGGTGGTATCAGCAAAATACTTAAATTAATAATAAGACATGTCAACATGCTCTGTTGCTAACTTCTTGCAGCTGCGTACCGCAACCTGGGCCAGAACCTGTGGGGTCCGCACCGCTACGGCTGCCTGAATGACGTGCAGGTCAGCTGCGTGTTCTCCGGGCCCTGCGCCGCCCCACAGCCTGCTCATCACCACCGAGGGCAAGCTCTGGAGCTGGGGTGCGTCCAAACCATAATATATTCACAAGGATAATATTCCACTGAACACGTAACTTAAGTTGTGTGATATGATTTGTCTGCTACCTATCTATACCTGGTTCAAATAGCTCGATCACAACTCAAACAGGTCTCTCATTTGGAGTCCAGAGGTAATCTGTGAGCTTGGTGGAGACCATTGGTGTCAAACATGTGCTGGGGGCCCAGATGAGGCCAGCGAGCTGATCCAATTCGACCTGGGAGGCAATTTGATAAAATGGCCTGATTTTCGTATTTATTATTTCTTCACGTTATCCATAATCACAAAAAAGATCCGTTTGGTGTTCCTACAAATAACCACTAATCTGCATGAGGTTCATATGCGTTATAGAAGTTACAGGAAGCTGGAGATGTCAAACACTACCCGTGTGTGTGTGTTCCTCATTTCACTAGTTTCATGAAGGTAATGAGACTTGTGCAAGCTTTATAGCGCACAGAGAGCACATGTTCAATAATATCCAAAGTATTTTGTTAGTCCGGCCTCCGCTAAGTAGCATTTAATCTGTTACAGCCCTCAACCGAGTTTGACATCCAACTTGTTGTTTCCACGGTATTGATTATAAAGGTATTGGTAGATGGATAGGTAGTCATGTCTGTAAGATGGCTAACTGACACGTAGCTTTAATGGGTGTCTATGGCGAGTGACATTCTTTGGCCATTCAGGCTATGATGCTGTCTGGTGGTTGGGGTTTAGTCCAACTAGTCTCAATTCCAGTCCTCTCTCCTGACGGAACGCCTGTAATGAAATGCTGGAATGTTTAGATATAGGAAGGAACTTGTGATGAGTGACTGGATGTGTTCTTCATCGTGGTGGAAATCCGCTGCAGTGAAGAAATATCCACGGACATTCATTGTTTCATCAATAAACTCAGGCCTTCCTCTCGATGATGTTGCTCTTGTCCGTCTGACTTTGGGGGAACTGTTGGTGACATACACACAACCCACAGGAAGTAAGTGAATGGGAAGGCCAGATATATACGATAACACTCATGGTCGTCTCTCAGTCCAAGTTCTGACTATCCCCCCACCATATGTAACCCAACACTCCTCAGTATGGCTACATCACAGGGTCACACCGTGATCAACAGGCAACGGCCACTTGGTTTGTTTGACCCTTGTTGCCAGGTTCAGCACGAGTCTGTGAATGCATGTCTCCTATGATCCTGACGGTGGTTCTGGGATGTTGACTTGTTAGGGCGATGTGGAGATGTGGTGTAGATGTGGTCGTTCTCAAACTCTACTTCTCTCGAAGACATGTTTTCAGCCAAGTACCCCTTTCACAAACTCAGAAATCGCGTCACTGCTCAGGATGGCCAGATGTTGGAAAGTCATGCAGCTGTTGGACCCCGAAAAGCCAGAAAGTCATCATTTATCGTGTTTGTTTAGCTTTCGTGCTTGCAGATTCTCCTTTTGCCTTGTTTTAGATATTGTTTTAGACAGAGTACTCCATGCATACCTCGAGGGCTATGCCCAACCCCGTTTTGAGAAACACTGGTCTAGACAAACAAGAATAGAAAAACTTGACAGGACGTTCATTGTAAATATGGGCTTAGTTATTGTACACAAATGGGCTTCTTTATTTGGCGCCCCCTGTTAGGTCGTAACGAGAAGGGGCCAGCTGGGTCACGGAGACACCAAGGCGTCTGGAGCCCCCAAGCTGATCGAGACGCTGGCCGACGCCGTGATCGTCTCCGCCGCCTGCGGACGCAACCACACGCTGGCACTCACTGGTTAAACCGACTTATTCAACATCTTCCTGTGTCTGTTACAAACTCTTTGGAAAAATTTTACTTATTGTGACTTTGGACAAATGCTTTTAATTGCTGTGTATTTCAACATCATAAAAAGAAGCAAAGCGACGTTTAGTGGACAGGATGTGTTGTCAGGTTGATGGATATTCCCTTTGTCGTTCCTCCCAGATGAAGGAACTGCCTACTCCTTCGGGGAGAACAAGTTGGGCCAGCTGGGTCAGGGCAACCAGACAGACGCCGTTCTCAGCCCAGCGCCGGTAAACCACGTCTCGCCTCACTTTTTTGTTTTGTGATTTGAAGTAATTTTAACTGCGATTGTAATGCTTTTGTATGAAAACGCAAGCGCTTACAATACTCATGCTGTTAGACGGGAAGTGCCCCTCCATCTCAATGATTTGTTCCGTTAAAACGGAACAAATCATCATTAATGAGGTTCCACCCAGAAGTAGCCTCTCGCTGATCATTTCATTCAGGGCAGAGTAAATCGGTTGTTACTCAGAATAACCTTTAGTTGGAGGAACATTTTATATTAGGAACATTATTTTTCCAAGGGGAGGGGGGTTGTGTATGTGTGTTGGATGGGAGGCTAGCGGGGGCTTTCATACAGATTTCAGTTTGCATTATTCCCTCTTTGCTTGAATGCTTATTTTACATTTTTTGCATGTTCTTTTGTCCCCATGCTTGTCTGAAAATGTGTGATGGATGGATTATACTTTATGACTCTATTAAAATGCATATGTATATTTGGCATTTGTTTAGTAGGCTAAATGCTAGTTTAGTCATCATGCTATACTGAAACCTGCCGTGGAGTGTCACTAGGGGCCACTAGTGTGCCACCAGTGCTTTGCGTTTGCTCTCTGCTCTCCATGAACTCTGTGGTTCTTCTGTCAGATCTCCTACAACGGCCAGCCGCTGGTCAAGGTGGCCTGCGGCGCAGAGTTCAGTATGGCGGTGGACTGCAAAGGCAACCTCTACTCGTTTGGCTGCCCGGAGTACGGACAGCTGGGTAAGACCATCAGATGCAATGTCTAATGATTTCAATGATGTCCAGTCTGAGGTGTTGAAAAAACACTATTGACAATCCGCACATGGGGCTGGTTGCATGTGAGTTAAAGGAGACATAATATACCACCAGGTGTGAGCGTGATCAGCCATTCCAA
>PIJE02000540.1:269132-303600 GCA_002895965.2 Coryphaenoides rupestris | reverse complement strand
TACAGCCGCTTATAGGGCCCATCGTTTAAGTGGACACTCCCACTTGTGATGTCATAAACCAGAGATTCTGAAACCGTTTGGAAGGCCTAATGACACACACACACACCTGGTGGTAGAACAGGTCTCCTTAATTAAAGGGTAATTTAGCAGATTTTTTCAATTTGCGTCTCTAATCTCTCCACATAAGGGACCAAGTCTTTAGATTAATGTTACCCCAACTAATGACAGAGTTGTGGTAGGACGTCGGTGGGTGAGATGATGGTTAGATGGCGGACTACAGTATCGTGGAGATCTGGGTAACAAGGCAACACGGAGGAAAGGTAAACGAGGGTAATTTGCATAAACTACTCACATTGAAATGACACAAAGCCGGTTGAAAAATCGGCGATGTTCCCCGTTAACACGACGCTAGACTGGAGCGACACATCTGCATGAGAACCACCCCGCCCCCTCCTCCAGGGTCAGACACATCAAAGGTCGTGACCTGACGACGGCCGTGTGGTAACCCCGACCCTGACCCTTTACAGCAGAGGCCAGATCGTTGGTTTGTGTATTCTGAAGGGGAAAGTATTCAAGAGGTCGTCAGAGATTCTTTACACAGTGGAATGGGTTACATCCTCAAAATGGTCTTATTTGCACAATATATAAAAAAGGTATAGCATCTAATTCAGAGCTTACATTACATTTAGGACATTTGGCAGACGCCTTTATCCAAAGAGACTTACAAAGAGTACATTTGTTGAAAGAGCAATATATCACTGTGGTACATAAAGATAATAGAGCAGGTTTCAAGCATTCATAGTTGAGAGGTTAATAGAACGAGATTCATAATTGCTAGGTAGCCTGCATAATAGCTGGGATAAGAGCAGACGTGACATTCTGAGTGCATTACCAACATCTAAGAACATACAATAAGCCAAGCAATGCAAAGTAGGCCGACTATTAACAATGCCAAGACGTACAAACACGCAAGTTAGTGCTCGGGTTAGGAGAGATGTTAGATGGTGGACCAAAGTAGCATGGAGATCTGGGTAACGAGGCAACATGGAAGACAGGTAAACATTGTCCATTTGCAATAAACTACCCACACTGAAATGATGCAAAGCCGGTTGAAAAAAAAGAAAGACTTTGGCCAGACTTGACTGGGGTCACACACACACACACACACACACACACAGTATAGGGCATGGAAGGAGACGACTCTCAGGATTTAGTTTAACATTTATTTGCTCCGGCAGACATAAAAAAAAAAAACAGCATTGTGTAAACATACATTCATTTGACATTACAGTCTGTATTCAGCTTAATGTATACATTGCTAGCCATAACCAAGAGCTATTAAAATGTCAGGAAAGCATTTTATACTTTATAACATCTCAAAACCATGAAAAACAAATATCAGGTAATACACAAAAATAAAGAAAACAAACATTTATCAAAGTAAAACATACCTGCAGATAATGTAAAACTGTATTGTCTTCAGGTTTGTCCTTTCTGCTCATCGGCTCCTAAACATGCAAAATTGTGGGAATGTGTGCATGTGGTTGGTGGCTCGCCTAATTAGTGGCAATGTAGCATAGCTTATGCCACGAAGCCACATCCAGTGGCTTTAGTTCAGGGCACCTCCAAGGACACAGGCAGGTTGTGGTGTTGTAATCCAGTGTATTGAAAAGTTTGTAAAAGTGGTGATGGATGCTGGTGGCTGATTTAACCTGTGGTGCCCTGATTGCCCAACGCACCACAGGCTCGTAGCCCCACCAGGTCCTAACAGGGCCAGGTGAGGCTCGTAGCCCCACCAAGTCCTAACAGGGTCAGGTGAGGCTGTAGCCCCACCCCCCCAGGTCCTAACAGGGCCAGGTGAGGCTGTAGCCCCACCCCCCCCCAGGTCCTAGCAGGGTCAGGTGAGGCTGTAGCCCCACCCCCCCCAGGTCCTAATTAATGCCTACAGGAAGCATGGCCGACTGCCGGCATACAAATCTAGATTATTATTTGACTATAAACATAATAAATATGAATTAGAATTACATTTGACCAGACTTGACTGCAGGCTAACATAGTGGGTGGTTCTCTCACAAACACTCAGACGCACGAACGCACACACACACACACACACACACAACACACCACATACACACACACACACACTGACACACACACCACATGCACACACACACACACACACACACACACACACACACACACGCACACACACACTGACACACACACCACATGCACACACACACACACACACATCATAGGGGGTGGGGATGTCTTCTCACACACACACACACACAGACACACACACACACACACCCCCAACCTCCAATATCATTACCCCTCCTCTCTGATCACAGACAAACAAACCCGAGCAGAAGACCTGAGGGAACGAGATAAGACCCTCCCACAGCCCACCCTCCCACCCCCTCATCAGACCCTGTGATCTCGTCGTCTCTCTCGTCGGGGAGAGGGTGGGGGAGAGGGTGAGGGTGGAGGGGTGGGTGGGGGGGGGGCCCTTGATTGACTCGTCTCCCCCAATCAGCCACAGCACTCTCTCTCTCTCTCTCTCTCTCTTCCATCAAATATTAACAGAGGAGGCTGTTTGATTTTGGACGGGAGGGGAGGGAGGGGAGGGGAGGGGAGACCTCCAGAACCCGGGGTGGGGGGGCAGTGAGGGGCCATCATGCTTGTTAATGAAGACGACATTGATTCCTGATTCCACTCGGCCGGGATTTATTTATTTCTGATTTCTGTAGCTTTTAGCGTGGAGTGGCCGTGTCGATAGAACTGCACCAAAGTGTGTGTGTGTCTGTGTGTGTGTGCGTGTGTGTGTGCGTGTGTGTGTGTGTGTGCGCGTTTGTGTGTTTATACCCCTTAGCCAAGACCAGTGGCGGCTTGTCAATAGGGGGAGCTGGGGTGTCGGGGTTTAGGGTTTCATACTGGCACACTTGAGAGATCCTAAAAAAGCACATGTTGTCGGTGACCTGACCTCTGACCCCGGGAGGCTCCTCCGTGACCCCTAGAGGTTGAGTTGAGAGAACCCGCTGACCTGCGTTCAGGTACATGCATCTCATCCCCGGTTCCACGGTGTGGAATAACCAACTCTCGATGTTACACCTGTCAATCAACTCCTTGATCAACACGAACAGGCTCAATAAATAAATAAATGAATAAAATCGGACAAGATGGCCGTGTTGTTGTAGCACGGCGGTCCATGTTGTGTTGTTGCCGTGGACGACGGCGGTGGGGAGGCGGACAGAGACATCAGCATCCGCAGCCAGGCAGCTCCCCTGTTGGCACGGCAACAATGGCATCGGTTCAGCAGGCCGAGCCGACCTTACCCCCCCCCCCCCCCCCTCCTCCCTCCACACACACACACACACACACACACACTATCTCTCTCGCTCTCTCTCTCTCTCACACACACACACCATTCTTTGGAGTCTCTCTCTCTGTGTGACACAACATAAGTGCACAGAAGAGACCCATCCTCAGCTCCCGGGGCTGATGTTGTGATGTTGTTGTGATGTTGTTGTGTTGTTATTGTGTTTCCTCATTCCGGGTTGGTTTTATTTTGCCTTATTTGGCTGACATTCACATTCACACGATGGTCGAAAATTGTATTTTAATAGCCACAAGGTTATGTGAACGTTTAATGATCAGACATCAGAGCAACAAACAAACAAGATTAGATGCAAACTTCAAGTGTTGGACAATTGCTGCGACATCGACGCAGTTCACATTTCCTGCCACCAGAGGCCAGCATGACCCTCCTACTCCCCATCACAGCCTTATTCAGACCAGTGGATGGAATTATGTCATGTCACCCTGACTTAGTTCATGATGATATCATATGTCACCCTGACTTAGTTCATTAGGGTGTCATATGTCACCCTGACTTAGTTCATGATGATATCATATGTCACCCTGACTTAGTTCATGATGATATCATATGTCACCCTGACTTAGTTCATTAGGGTGTCATATGTCACCCTGACTTAGTTCATTAGGGTGTCATATGTCACCCTGACTTAGTTCATGATGATATCATATGTCACCCTGACTTAGTTCATGATGATATCATATGTCACCCTGACTTAGTTCATGATGATATCATATGTCACCCTGACTTAGTTCATGATGATATCATATGTCACCCTGACTTAGTTCATGATGATATCATATGTCACCCTGACTTAGTTCATAATGAATCATATGTCACCCTGACTTAGTTCATGATGATATCATATGTCACCCTGACTTAGTTCATTAGGGTGTCCATATGTCAACCCTGACTTAGTTCATGATGGATATCATATGTCATCACCCTGACTTAGTTCATGATGATATCATATGTCACCCTGACTTAGTTCATGATGAATTCATATGTCACCCTGACTTAGTTCATGATGATATCATATGTCACCCTGACTTAGTTCATGATGATATCATATGTCACCCTGACTTAGTTCATGGATGGAATTTTAATGATTATTCATATGTCCATATTCACCTGACTTAGTTCATGATGATATCATATGTCACCCTGACTTAGTTCATGATGATATCATATGTCACCCTGACTTGTTCATGATGATATCAATATGTCACCATGACTTAGTTCATGATGATATCATTAGGTCACCCTGGACCTTAGTTCATGATGTTAGTCATATGTCACCCTGACTTTAGTTTCATGATTGGATATCATATGTCACCCTGGACTTAGTTCAATTGGGTGATCATATGTCACCCTGACTTAGTTCATGATGATATCATATGTCACCCCTGACTTTAGTTCAAAGATGTATCATATGGTCACCGCTGACTTAGTTCATGATGATATCATATGTCACCCTGACTTAGTTCATGAATACATCATATGTCACCCTGACTTAGTTCATGATGATATCATATGTCACCCTGACTTAGTTCATAATGATATCATATGTCACCAGCCTGACTTAGTTCATTAGGGTGTCATATGTCACCCTGACTTAGTTCATGATGATATCATATGTCACCCTGCTACTTAGTTCATTAGGGTGTCATATGTCACCCTGACTTAGTTCATTAGGGTGTCATATGTCACCCTGACTTAGTTCATTAGGGTGTCATATGTCACCCTGACTTAGTTCATTAGGGTGTCATATGTCACCCTGACTTAGTTCATTAGGGTGTCATATGGCATCATGACGTAATTCCATCCGCGTCAGGTCAAAAACTGTCGGCCTACCAATAAAGTGCTGATAAAATGCTGCAATATTTCCATGTGTGTACATAATGGTGAGGATGGTGTTCATAACATAACCCCTCAAACAGACCGTCTGCTATGTAGACGCTTACACTCTTAATGTACAAAACAAATATACAATACAAAGCCAAGCAGCACCAACGCTTGATAGTAGAACTCCAATAGAAGTACGAGATAGAGACATCGTTCATTCAACAAACATCAGAATCTTTTCTGGCTTCAATCAGTCACTGAGTTTAAGGATAGCGTAGTGATATACCCCCCCCCCCTCCATCTCCTCACATGGTTCCTCCCCCCTATAGCGACAGGACAAACTAATCCATCGTGGTGGTGGGGGGGGTCGGGGCGAAGGCTTTTGTTTTTGTCTTCAAAGAGAGCGTCCATCCAGGGAGTCCCGCAGGCCGCAGAGAGAGAGAGAGAGAGAGAGAGAGAGAGAGAAGAGCAGTTCAGACGCCAGCAGGAGAGCAGAAGCAGAAGAAGAGGGTTTGATGTTTCTGACGGAACAAACGTCTCTGAGGTTATCTGTGAAGATGTCAAACACACACACAGAGAGACACTCCCAATGTTGAGGGTGCTGCCGTGATCGTGACAACCTGGACACCTGCTGGCCTCCCCACCTGACGGCTACCAGCTCGCTGTCCAGCCAGCAGGAACCGTCCCTGGAAGGAGGGATCCTGGCCTTAGGGGGGCGCTATAGGGCTAGGGGGGGGTCATACTCATATGACCCCATAATCATATGGCCTGGAAAGCCCTTTGAGACTGGAACTGTGATTAAGGGCCGTACAAATAAAGTTGACTTGACTTGACGCGAACCAAGCGGCGAATTGTCCAAATGATAACACTGTACGTGCAATGTACTGTACATGATAGAATAGAACACAATAGAAAAATAAATAATAGATAAAGAAATAAAGAAATAAAGAAATGAAGGAGAAGAGTTTTGAGTTCAGAGTTTTGTGCGCGTGTGTAACCTGCGCTCCCAAGCCGACGTACACGACAAAAATTCACTGGAGCATCTTTAGTGTCATGGCAACAAGCATCCCTCGATAGTCCCCCCCCCGACCGCCCTCCCCTCCCCTCCCCTGACAACAGGTCCCACGTCTTGACGTACGATCCCAAACGCTGACGCGAAAACAGCTCGACCGTCCCGGACAGAACACATCTGTTGGGGGGGTGGAGGGGTCGCCACTCGCCACCAGTAACTCGCTGACCCCCAGCCGGCCTGCGGGGACGTGAATCATGGAAAACTCCGGATAGGCGGGCGACCGGGCGGGCATCACAACGGTGTGTGTCACGGAGCGGTGCTGTGGACGCAATATTTCCACTGTCACACACACACAACACACGTGTGTGTGTGTGTGTGTGTGTGTGTGTGTGTGTGTGTGTGTGTGTGTGTTCTCTCTCTCCCCAGCGATACGAGGATCCTGAAATAGAGTGACAAGCCGTCTCCATAAATACAGATTCCTGCGACGGCCCATAATTGCTTTGTGAGCCCCTGGGAGTGTGTGTGTGTGTGTGTGTGTGTGTGTGTGTGTGTGTGTGTGTGTGTGTGTGTGTGTGTAAGCATGTGTGTGTGTACTGTATGTGTGTGTGATCCACAAATGTCCTTCACGTCTAACGGTTGACAATTCAACCGTTCAATCCTGCAAGATGTTGGCAGTGACAGCAGAGAGCGAGACAGAGACAGAGACAGAGACAGAGAGAGAGAGAGAGACAGACAGAGAGAAGGCCCCCAAGGGCCCAAAGGCAGACACATTACACCACTTGTGTGTGTGTGTGTGTGTGTGTGTGTTTCCAGTTATATGGGAGTGTTTGTGGGAATGTGTGTGTGTGTGTGTGTGTGTGTGTGTGTCTGTGTGTGTCGGTGGGGGAGGGGGGTGGGTTAGGGGGCGGGGTCATGTTGATGTGCGACAGGTCAGAGCCTGTCTTTGTTTATGGAGGACAGGGGAGGGAGGGAGGGAGGTGTGGAGGGACAGAAGACAGGTGGGCCGCCCCCCGAGTGATTCTAGAGGCAGGGGTCAAGGTTGCGCTGGCCTTAAGAGACCGTTGGCAAGATGGAGGGGTGTGTGTGTGTGTGTGTGTGTGTGTGTGTGTGTGTGTGTGTGTGTGTGTGTGTGTGTGTCCTATACAAGTCTCGACTCATTGGGTCAAAGTTTTCCCGCCAAACATTATTCCATTCCTTCTTTTTTTAACAATCCATCGTCTATCCTCTTGACCTTTGTCTTCCTCTGCCCGGCGGGGGGAGGGGAAGGGGGCGGCACCTCGCCCTTCACACAGAGGTCGCCACGGCAACGTAACGGCTCCGCCTCCACAGCCTCGTATCACCCTGTATATCCTTGTGCTCTCTCACCCCTTCCTCGCTCTCTCTCTCCCTCCATCTTCTCATCAAACAGGAAGTGCTCACACCCACTCCGACCGCTCCACCTGTCCGTCGTCGAGGCCGCCGCCCACCGCCACCTGGCCGCAGTAACCGCCCCTCCAGTTGCCACCGCCGCCACCGAGAGCCGCCGTCGCCTTGGAGACGTCGCCGAACGACCCCATCGGCGTGCGCGTGGGCGTGGGTGGGGGCGGCGGCGAGGGGGCGTGGTCCCGCCGGGGCGGGGGCGGGGGCTTGAGGCCGCGCTTGTTGACCCGGATGGACCTGGGGGTGGCCGGCGGCTCCGTGGGGGGCGGGGGGCCGAGGGGGGCGTCGTCCTCGCTGAGGGGGGCGTCGCCGCAGCTTCCGTTGTTGTCGGTGGCGTTGTTGTTGAGGCCGGGGGGGCGGGGGCGGGGGGGCCCTCCCGGCGCCGTGGGAACCGGAGAGCCCGGTAACGCGGAGCAGGGCTCGCCGGTGACGCTGGAGACCTTGCTGCCCGCCGCTCGCTTTCGGAAGCTCCCGGGGCGCGAGGCTCCGCCCGCCACCGCCACCGGCCCCACCTCCTGGTGCACCAGCGAGGCGGCGGCGTCGTTGGTGTTCTCCTCCCGCCCTCCGTCACCAAATCCTCCACCACCGCCACCTCCCACCAGGTAATAGTGCTCTTCGTCGTACAGCTTCTCGGCGCCCCCCCTCCCCCTCCTCCTCCTCCGGCGGAGGGCGCTCTGCCGGACGGATCGCTTGACGGCGGCGACCACGTCCAGCGCGCTGACGCACAGCGACAGGCCGGCGGCGGCCAGCATGAAGCCCAGCATGACGGTCTTCTCGGTGGGCCGCGACACGTAGCAGTCCACCTGGGTGGTGCACGGCGGCTGCTGGCACAGGAAGCGGCTGGCGATGGCGAAGCCGAACAGGTAGTAGTGGGCGGCGGCGAAGCCCACCTCCAGCAGGACGCGGAGCACCAGCTGCAAGAGGTAGGCCCCCGCGAAGCACCGCCCCCAGGGGCCCGGCTCCGCCCACAGGGGCCGCGAGATCGCGACACCGCCGACGCCCCCGCCCCTCCCGGCGTCCTGCGGAGGGTGAGGAGGGTGAGGAGGGTGAGCGCAGGCCAGGCCGTAGGAGACGCGGTGCACCACGTAGACGAGGAAGAGGAGGTACGGCAGCGACAGGCACAGCAGCTGCACCAGCCAGAAGCGGAAGAGGGAGACGGGGGCGAAGAGGTCGTAGCAGACGTTGCCGCAGCCCGGCTGGATGGTGTTGCAGACGAAGCGCTCCTGCTCGTCCTCGTAGAGCGGGAAGCCGGCCAGCAGCAGCACCAGGACCCGCAGCAGCACCAGCAGCACCAGCCACAGCTTGCCTGGGGACACCGGAAATACACAGAAAATAGTTAATACAGAGGAAATACAGTTAATACAGAGGAAATACACAGGAAATACACAGGAGATACACAGGAAATACACAGGAGATACACAGGAAATACACAGGAGATACACAGGAAATACACAGGAAAGCTGAAAAAAGTGTTTTTTAGGTCAATTTCATGGTATTTTCCTGTTTCTTCTTTGAATAAATTACTAGAGAGAAATCAGGAGATGCTAAATTAAGCTCAGACACAAGATGCATATCTAGTTCGAATATATTTTAAAAATAACACGAGGACATTCAATATGACAGCCGTCTGTGAGCAGAACGGATGTCAAGGCAACACCTAAACTCATCTCCAACATGGCAACGCGCTCCACTCACCCATCAGGGTGGTGCTGTGGCTGAGGGAGATGAAGATGACCTCCCAGACGCTGGCTCCACTCATGTCTGCCTCCACGACCGCGGACCACCGACCACCACGATGTCCCCCAAGATCCTTCCTTCACCTCCTCTTCGATCTGCAGCCCTGCTGTCCGACCAAACCTCCTCCTCCTCCTCCTCGCTCTTCTCCTCTGCCGCGACGCTGTGGCTTCTACACCTTCTCGACCTCTTCCAGGTCGCCTGGACAAAGGTCACCCCAACGTGCAACACACGCACACATCTCCACCTCCTCGACTACAACCGACCAACCGACCGAAAACGTTCTCCTGGCGTTCAGAGTTCAGATTGAACTGGAGATTAATTCTAGGAGATGAAGTCCAACGAGCTGCAAACCAAGTCTCATTGTGCTCCTGCTCCCTCTCTCCTCTCTCTCTTCTCTCTTCTCACCGCCTTCGATCTTACACCCCCGACCCCCCCCCCCCCCCCCAACCCTGTCTTCCGGCAGCAGGGGGAGGAGGACGAGGGGGAGACAACTGTTCCGTCCTCAGACAACAGAAGACGCGAGGTGGGAGAGCGAGCCCCCATTGTGGGTCTATTCTTACCGTGCTTCCAGAGGCATGCCGGCACCCTGGCATGGCGGAGGTATTTTTGGGGCCTTTGGCGGTGGCAGCGAGGGGTGCGGTGCGGTGGGGACGGGTTGCGGACGGGTGGGGTGGGGACGGGTGGGCTTGGGGGTAGAATAACAAGCGTCTCCTTACATGAGAGACGCAAGCCTCTCGGATTACTCACAGCAACTTACTGTCATGGCCGCCGGCGCACAATGGCTGCCTGTGTCCTCCGGGGGGGGGGGGGGGGGGCGGGAGTCACAACACTTCTTCTGCTGCGTCTTCTCGACCACCTACTTGTTTTAGTTGGCGTCCATCTTGGGGATAATGATCTCCATTGTGTGACGGCAACAATGGCCTTTTGTCCCTCGGTCTCTGTCTCTCTGGTCCTTTGTCCCTCTGTCCTGTCTCTCTTTCCTACTGTCCCTCTGTCTTTCTGTCTCTCTGTCCTGTAATCTACTCATCGGCCTACTGTCAAGACCAAGGAGGTCAGGGGTCACATGTAATTAATCACATATGAAATGTCATCACGTGTATTGTGTGGTAGTTAGTACAGTACACTAATTAATGACAACCTCTGTACCGTCTCCACGCCCGGGAGTCATGACCGCCGTGTTGTTTTATTGGAGCCGGCGGAAACGTTGACTCATCTTCTTCGATATGACAATCAAATGAAAATACAATCGCCAGGCGTGTGTCCTATTAATATCGGAACGTACACCCGGGGGGGGCGGGGGGGGGGTGGAGATCCCCTCCTAAAGCTCAGTGTAGGGCTCTGGCTAGCTGGGTGTCCATGGGTGGCCCAAGGTCACCCGCAGTGGGGCCTTTAATGGAGCAGAGGGGCCCTTAAAGAGAGGGGGGGGGGGGGCCCTTAAAGAGAGCAAGGGGGGGGGGGGCCTTAAAGAGAGCAGGGCCGCCCCTGGCCAATGATTGGTGATTAGCACCACAGCTGAGAACAGTCGCTAAGCACCGCAACAAAATTACTCAAATGTTTTTCCCTCATCTAGCTCATATATGCATAGAAGTATATAGAAGTATAGAGAAGTATATAGATATATACACAGTAGATATAGATAACATTCGTGCAAATATGAAGTTGTTTCTAAACGTAACATCTTGAACACACACCGTTTAAATAGTAGAGTGTAAACCGATCAGGTTCTTGTATCCTAAAGGCCGTAGTGTTGTTATAGTGTCGTCAGGACGGGTCTCTCTCCTGAACAAGTCTCACTAAAACGTTGCTTTGGGTTTCTTCATGCATCCCATAATGAGCCCTGACTGACTGACTCGTAACGCAGGCAGCGGCAGCGCGGGTGTCACGGTAACTCGGGGACCTGACCTTTGGGGGAGCGATTCGCTTCAACCATCTCATCAGCACCGGGGGGGGGGGGGGGGGGGAGGGCGGACGACCACACGGACAGCGTCACACACACACACACACACACACACACCAAGTGAGAGGCAGCACATACTTGTATTGCAAGGTTTTAAAAGTTTAATTTGTGTGCAGGTTGTATTTTAAACGTTGCACCAGAAAAAGATACAAGGAAAAAAAGTTAAAATTGTTGTTTGAATTATACATGTTGAGAGCATAAGAGAGAGAGTATAAGAGAGAGAGCATAAGAGAGAGAGAGAGAGAGAGAGAGAGAGAGAGAGAGAGATCAGAGTTTGGCCAAGAGGTTCTTTTTTGGGTGCGGGGGGAGCGGGGTTGGGAACCTACATGGAGAAACAAGGCAAATTTGATTACCATGGCAACAATAACGACAACAATACAAGACAGATCGTCCGTCGAAAGGAAGTCTGAAGGTAAACCAGAGCGTGGATACAGCAGTCGTCGCGTCAGCACAGGAGAGACGTCCCCAGATCCCGGAGGAACTTCCCCGAACAAACACTTTAACAGAAGGAAAACTAAACTGAGACGAAGAGAGAAACCGGAAAATATAAACCTCAACAAAACACGCGGAGTCAGAACGTGTGCCGAGGTAGAGTTCAGTGCACAAGGCTATGATACACACACACACACGCACACACAAACGCGCACGCACACACACACGGGAGTTCCCACGGGACCCCGAGTCGACGCCATCGGGGTCAACTCTTCAGTTTGTCCGTGTGTTTGAAACAGCGTATTCACCGTGGTCTGTAACAGGGGGACTCTAACCTCTAACCTCTAACCTCCAACCCCAACCCTCCCCTCGGAGCTCACGAAACAAACAAAAACAAAAACAACCAAACAACAGAGCGGACCCGGATGCACACAAACATACAATAAATAAGATATAAGATACAATCTGTCCCCCAGCTTCTGACACGACCGAACTCGCAAAGCCTCCCCGACTGTGACTCTCCCGTCGTCTCGCGGGTCAAATCTGCGCTCGCCGGACGCTCCCGCGTGTTTTAACCGTTTAGTTCTTCTTCAAATACTTCATGTGTGCGCGAGGGCCGGAGTAATCACACGGTCCCTCGTCACGTGATACTTTGGTACGACTCGTCCCACACACACACCGATGTTCATATTATAATAAATCAACCGAATCCATAGCAGTGTATGTCACAGCTACGCTCGGTAGGATCGATGGATCGAGTACATTTTGCTTTTTGCGTCAAGAGCTCCTCGTAACCGTCATAGCTGAATAAAAAGCATCTCAGGATTTTGCACGGCGATACCGGCGTTGTTCATTATTGTTATAATAACACTTTTACTTGGCCCCCCATGATCATGAGAAAACACTTCCTTAGCATCAGCCGCGACACAGATAGCCTGAACACCAAATGCTAAAGTCACATCTCTCTTTGTCTCATTTGTCACAATTAATAATCGTTTGTTTGCCAAAATGAACCATGCACATTGTTGAAGTACAATTTCACACACGTTGACAGATGCATGACCACAGGACACGACGTGGAAACACATTCAAATAAAGAAAATAAAGAAAACAAACGGGATTGGAACGTTGGGGTCACCGTAACGATTCAGAACTGCAGTAAAATGGCATAATTATAAAAATGAGATATTTGTAATGCTGCGTTATCAAAAAATGAGATTCCATTGACGTCGTGTTGAGATCAGCTTATTGGTTGGCATTGGAGAGCTGTGACGCCGTTACGTCATAACGCGTCGTTGGTATCCATTACTGCATGTCGCGAATTCCAGAAAGACAAAGTAACACATCACGAAACGAGCTTGTTAAGAAATTATTTGCTTCAAATGAATCACTAGCCTACCAATACACGTCTCAAAAACAAAAACGGTTATTTTTCAAACATTTTCTCGAAACCTGTTCGCACTCAAATTGGAAAGCGTTTTTTTTTTCCTCAAACAAGCTTGAAATGTCAACATACATTAATATATATATTCATATATTACTAATATAACCTAGAAAACGTTTATATTTGCTTTCGTTTTTTTTTTTCTTTCGTTTTAAACCTGATATTTTGCAGTGCAAAAGTGTGACGTAACAAGAGGGGAAACATCAGGCCGACATAAACTCTTTTTAGTGGCGTCTCCCATCCCCGCGCGCTCTCGGCTCTATTCTCCACGTTCCACCGGGACTCCGAGTCCGGGTGGAGCGCCTGACCCTCAGGACCCTACAGAACCCACGGGATCCACTCGGGTGTCGAGAACAGATCTCTCTCTCTCTGTGTGTTCTTACATCATCGGCCCGTCGGCTGTAGGCCTCGCTCGGACCGCCGCTCGCGCTCTGCACACGAGAGACGCGCGGGGTTTCGTCGATACAATCAATGTTGTTTCGTTGTACGCAGTGTTTCAATCAGATTTACAGTAATGCTGTCATTCATTCAGGTTTTATCCACTTAAAATAATAAAAAAAAACAATCCTAATAAAAAATTTAAATTATATCTAGTGGCAATGCTTTCTTACTTTTTTTTATTTTATTTGTGCTTAATATGTAACATCAAAGAGTTAAGAAATGGGGTGATGTGTGTGTATGTGTATATATATATATGTATATATATATATATATATATATATGGAAGTTAATTTGTGCTAAGCCAGCGAACTAATTAATTACAGGCACCACAGGTCGGACGATGGCAGTGGATAAAGTCCGTAAAGGCAGACCATCGTAAACGCAACGCCTCCGTTAGTGACGGGACCCGTGACTCTACTTGGCTCCGGTCTGACTTGGTCGGTCGGTTGCTTGGTAACAGCAGCCACTCGTGACCCCCCCCCCGGCCCCCCCGGTCGTGTGTTGCTCGCGGCGCAGATGAATCGCGTCGTCGCCGGGTTTGAGCGCATGTGTAAAGCGAGTGTGAGCAGGGCTGACTGAGCACGTGCGGGCGGGCGAACGGGACGACGCGATTGGTCAGAAGGTACGGGTATATATGCATCCCGGTTTTCGGAACGACTTGGGGAATGGCACTTCTGTTTCGGCGTCGGCCGGAGCCGCGCGGAGCCGACGCTACCGGGAACGGCGACTAAGGAACGGGGGAAAACAAAAAACAGAAACAAAAAACGAAAAACCCCAAAAGAAACTCTTAAAAAAAAGAGGAAACATCCGCCGTCCTCGAGTGAAGCGCGTGATTCAGTCAAGGTTTCAGAGGAGGCGGGGTCCGATCAGGTTTTCCACTCGACACGCGATCCCCCGTTCATCTCCTTCTCTGGCCTCTAGGGGGCGTCGCTCTACCACTCTGGCTCCATCCGGTCCGGTCCAGTCCACTAGAGTCCAGTCCAGGTGGTTGGTCCAGTATGTATGGTCTACTGCTACCGGTGGGTCCGCCGCAGCGCAACTAGCGCCACGCTTGGTGGGCCGCGCTCGTGTATGTGTATGTGTGTGTGTGTGTGTGTGTGTGTCTCTCTCTCTCTCTCTTCGGGAGACCATCGCCTCTGACACACAAGAAGTCTGTGGTCATGTGGTCGTTTGAGACTCTCTCCATCACCATCTCTCCTCATCACCATCTCTCCTCCTCCTCCTCCTCCTCCTCCTCCTATTGCTACTTAACAGGAGGGGTGGGTAGGGGGGAGAAACATGTCCGACCGAGAGGACCCGCCCCCCCTCCTCCTCCTCCTCCTCCGGTGCCGTGATTGGCCGGCCGGCGTTAGGAGAGGATGGCTGGCGTCCAGTGCACCACCGCCAGGTTGTCGGCGCTCACCGACCGCTTCTTGGCCGACTTCCTGATGTCCTTGTACGGGTCATCGCAGAGCCTGGAGATCGCCTGGAGAGAGAGAGAGAGAGAGAGAGACAGACACACACACAACACACAGGTATAATAATACAATAACTATAATAATCATGCAGTTTTGTTTATAATTCATACATAAAATGGAGTCAAGATAAAAACTAAAGGTACTGTATGTGAGGTGTGTGTGTGCGCGCGTGCGACCCTTCACCTCCAGCTTCAGGGCCTTGTCTCGGCTGAGCGGCTCCAGGGGGAAGCTGAGGTTGTTGTCCTCGGCCAGCGAGCGCAGGTCGAAGTAGTACTTGGCGTAGACGCTGGACGGCACGTTGATGTTGAACTGCAGCAGCTCCAGGAACTGCCGCTCCAGCTCGTTCCTGCGGAGATTAGCCATTTCCAAGCGGTGTCAAAAAACGTTTTTTGACATCACAAGTGGTGTCAAAGAGGCTGATCTATCCAGCATACTTCTAGGTGGACACTCCCACTTGTGAGGTCAAAACCCTGCGACCCAACAGGGGGCGCAGCTGCAATATCACCGATGTGCCGTATCATTTTAATCTCAATCCCATTCAATTCCAAAATAAACCTCCACGCCCCCCCCCCCCCCCGCCCCCCGCCCCGCCCTCGCCAGCCAGAGTGTGTTTAGTGTGTATTTAGAAGGACTCTGACTCTGGGGGAATCCTCTGGGTCCACACCAGCAGCAAAGCCTCGCCCGGCGCTTAAAGCGCAACGTGTTAAAACTGTGTTCTTTCACGCGTGAGTAAAAATAACCCGGGTAAGGGAAGGGAGTGTGGGTGGGAAGGCAGATGGAGATAGAGAGATGTATAAGAGATAAAGATAAAGATATACACACGTACTTATAGACACAAACCAGCACCTCTAAAGTGATATTTAAAGACAGCTTTGAAACAATACTTGGTTACATAGGCTCTGGTGGGGGGGGTGTGGAGGCAGCTGCAATCCCATTATTAAGTTGAGTCGCCAAGACCTTGAGGAGGTCAGCGAGGGGTCAGGTGTGATAAGGAGGACAGAGGTACGAGGGGTCCGGCCCCATTGATCCATCGCCAGCAGGTGCCCCGCCCCCCCCCCCCCGGCACCGCTCGCGGTCACACCTCCCCACCTCTCGGGGTGAAAAGGTCAGAACCTGGCCCATCTCTGCAGAAACCTCACCTGAAGTCAAGCATGGTGGTGCAAAGGGTGACAGATTGTAAATGGTGGCAGGGGTGGGAGTTGGGGTGGGGATTGCTCCGGGAGGTCAGGGCTCATGGCCAGGGCCAGGGCCAGGTGGGCGGCAGCACGACCGCGGAGTCGTCTTCCGCCTCAGAATATCCGCCGTGGGATTCCATCGGCGGCGCGTGGCTTCTCCCGCCTCGACGTGCGCGCGAGTGACAAACAACACAACACCACTACGGACAAGGAGGAGGAGGAAGAGGGAGCGACCACGTCTCAGCACCTCCTAAACCCGCAGCCGACCCCTGCACCCGCTGCACCCGGACAAACTATTCTCAGCTCGGCCAGTGGCTCAACGCAGGGCTGAGATATTTATTTGTGGCTCCGTAAACGTCCTCGGCAGTGAAGACGTGACGCCAAGACCGTCAACCAGGACACGCGTGGCATTTTGCCACCTGCATATAGATATGGATGTGTGTGTGTGTGTGCGGTGGTCTCACATGTCCTCCACGGTGATGTCCTTGAGGATCTGGCAGTAGTCTACGTTCCAGACCGCCTGGTCGTCCCACACCTTGGAGGCCAGTAGGATGGCTCCCAGCGCGATGCGCTTCCAGTTGGCCGGGCAGATGTCCAGCTCAGCGTAGGTCAGCAGCCGCTCCAGGTACACCTGGAGGGGGGGGGGGGGGTCATCAATTAGTCGTTAGGCACTCTGAACAGTCCCTGGAAGGAGGGATCCCCCACTCTGAGTTCCTTCTCTAGGTTTCTTCCTTGTTAATTAAGGGAGTCGTTTCCTGGCCTTAGCTATAGGGCTAGGGGGGGGGGGGGGGTGTCATAATCACATGGCCCCATAATCATATCGCCTGTAAAGCCACTTGAGACTGGAACTGGGATTGAGGGCGTTACAAATAAAATTGACTTGAATTGACTTGACGTGTATGCTCATCTCAGGGCAGTTGGCACCATAATGGTTCTGTATTACAAAGTGTTTATATACTGTATATATATATATATATGTACATATATCTCACACACACACACACACACACACACACACACACACCAGCAGAACACATCCGTGCCATCTGATCAGTGAAATGTGCATGAAAGCAGCTACAGATAGATAACCATATAGCTGCATGTGGGTCACATTGTCAACACGAAGCACAGCACATGTTCTTCTGACTGAGATGCACCAACAACAGTGGAGACTGTGAAGTCTTTCTGTCTTTCTGTGTGTTGTGGGCTTGTGACGGTGGGAGGGCCGGGGTTCACTCGACTAATTGGCTCGAGTCGCGCTTTGCCGGGGGCTGTGTGGGGCTGCATGCCAGGCACACACACACTCTTGCTTTCTGGGGGACTGGGCAGAAGAATAAGGATTCAAAATAGCCCTTGGCGAGGGTGCAGGAGGGGCCGGGCATGCTGGGTAATATGAATGCAGTAGCAGCAGTCATCGTAGTAGTGTGGCTGTGGACGCTCTCTGGGCCCGGCAGGGGAACGTGGGAACGGACGCCACGCCACGCCGCCGGGCTCTTTCTTTCCATCATTGCAAATATGTCTATATCTAGAATAAAATCACTTGCAGTTCCCTCGCCCACCACCAAGGGGCAAACTCATGGTCTGGAAACTGAAGCCAATGGCAGTTTTAGGAATGCGATCCGAAAGCCAATTGTTACATTTTGGTTGCAAAAAAATCAAGATGGAGACCACATCTTATATACAGTCGATACGTACAACCCTGCAGTACCCTGGCGTACCACCAGAGGTGCGTGTGCCACCAGTTGAGAAGAAGAAGATGAAACAACTGGACTGGGTCAAATACATACAACAGTGTCTTTCCTTCCACTTGTCTAAAGTTAGCTCTGAAAGCTAAGCTAAGCCTTGAAGCGGCCCACAACGCTATTCAATTACCAACAGCATGCCACCGCTGTCCACTGGAGGGAAGGGGGGGCTGGTATGCGTGTGTGTGTGTGTGTGTGCGTCTGTGCACGTGTGTGTCTGTAGCTGACATATTTAAAAGCAGAAGCGCAAAGAACTGACACTGAACACGAGTGCACGTGTGTGTGTGTGTGTGTGTGCGTGCGTGGCGTGCGTGCATGCTCTCAGCACACAGACGGGTATGGGGTCATGGGGTCATCGTACAGGGTGACCTCGTGGGCCAGGTGGTTGCGTCGACGACACGCACAGGTGTGAGGAGGTGGGGGTCGCTTGTCATGAAGAAATGTTTGGAGGCCGATGAGTGAAGGGTGAAGCGACTAGCCAAGAGGTTATGTAAAGATGTGTGGAGTTGGGCGCGCGGGGGCATGGGAATATACATAGCCGTGACACGAGTACGTGAGGTAGAACACGAGAGACAGACAGACAGAGAGAGAGACACAGACAGAGAGACAGAGAGACAGACAGACAGACAGACAGACAGACAGACAGGACAGAGACCCACCCCAGCGCCACTCACCAGTGTAACAATGGCGCACTCCGCAGTGAGCTGCGCGGCGCTGAACAGCGTTCGGACGAAGCGGTAGATCTGCTTCTGCTCGGGGTTGTGCTTCTCGTAGTCCTGCGGCACCTCGGACTTCTGCGGCCGCGCGCAGAACCAGAACAACGACGAGAAGAACGGTCGGCACACATCGTTCATCATCTCTTAGTCTAGTTTCGTCTCACAATATGGCGAGGGACAGCCGTGTTCATCCTACGGGGTTGCCTCCGTAAAAAAGATGAACACGGGTACAGCTTCTAGAACTAACCACAACGAGTGGGTGGGTAAGCATCAGTAAAGCTCCGTTCCGTGAAAACCATCTCAATCTCGGGTCATTTCAGGAACCACGGGACCAAGTATGGGGTCCTCTATGATGCCTTATGGTTACAACAACAACAACAAGCTTACCGACAGCGGATGGAGCTTCTCATCGAAGATATCCTGCACCATCCTCACTTCAAGTTCTCTGGACACGAGAGACAAGGGAGGGAGAGAGAGACGAGGGAGGGAGGGAGAGAGAGACGAGGGAGGGAGAGACGAGGGAGGGAGGGAGGGAGGAGGGTTACAGTCGAGGATGTGTGATTGAGACATTAATAAAAATGCCATTTGCCTGGGCCTTGCACGCCCATGTCACTTGAGAAAGTCTCACTGAGACAGAGACAGAGAGAAGGAAAGAGACAGGGAGAAAGACAGAGAGACAGACAGAGACACACTAACAGACTACAGATTGAGAATATAGTTCAGGCCTGATTCAGGGTTCAGGCCTGAACTCTGAATCAGATTCAGATCAGAGTTCAGGCGTCCTGCGTTACATCTCAGGGTCTCGAGCTCGAGAATGTCACCTTGTTCCAAGGGCTTGACATTTACGCCCGTTGCTCGGACACCAGTCTCTAGGTGAGACTATTCTGGTCCACAAAAGGTTGGTTATTATGGGGTGTGGGTGTTGGCGGTGGCAACACACCCCACGCCCCTGGGGGTCTGAGATGTTGGCCGTCGGAGGCCGTAGGGCTGTAGGGCTTCAAGCCGGTGTGGGATATTCTCTCAAACTCTCTCAAAAGTTTTCCATTTCAACTCAACCGACGGAACAGAAAGACAACAGGATAAAGGATGCATGGGATTGGTTGTGCTCACCTGTTCTTGATGTGGTAGTATATTGCGAGGGAGACACTGTTGAACGGAGAAAACAAACAAACATACAGAAACAAGTCAGGGCACACAGGAGACATCTTGCACCTGGAAGGTGTCAGGTGTTGTGACACGTGGTGGTGTTGTGACGGGTGGTGGTGGCGGCGTGTGCACACGGGTTTACCACTTGATGGTGTACTTGAGGTTGGGCTGGCTGACGGTGCTGTCGTCCAGGAAGATGGTGGAGCAGGAACTGTATTTCCGTCTCACCGCGCCGGAGTGGTGCTGCGCACACACACACAAGCACACACACGGTCGGACGCACACACATGATCGGACACACACACACACACACACACACACACACAATAAAAATCACCCATGTAACACAAACACACACAGATGGGAATAAAGACATGTACACGGACACACAGAAACGCAGACACACAGAAACACACACACCTCAAAATTTTTTACAGATGTAAATATAAAATAGTACTAATTATCAAATAATAAATAGAGAGAGAGAGAGATGTCAAACACTATACAGATCTATGTTTTTGGAAGTTCCAGCTCTACAATTGCAAGTAAAAGGGACGTTTTGAACAATCCTTTCATTAAAAAAACATTAATTAGATAGTGAAGTGAAGGTGATGGCAGTTTGACAGTGGGAGAGGGAGGGGGTGGGGGGGCCATGACATCATGCATCTGTTGCTATGGACACGGAGAGGAGTTTAACGTTTAGTTTTATGAACTAAACCCTAAAGAGGGGGTGCACTCACAAGGGGAACGGCTCATACTTTACCTTATTTTCCGATATGTGCGTAAACTTGTGAAAATATAAAAACAAGAAAAGTACAATTACCACCTATACCCCGACACCATTTGGACAAAGTATAGTATCTGCTATGAATAATTGCAATAAGTACAAGTATACTGTACCCTTTTAAAGAGATACATAAACAAATAACAACAATACATGTGTGTGCCATCTTTAAGAACAAACTCCTAGTTTATATTAAAACATGAGTCAAGTTGTAGTATTAGGATTATACTCACGTGATTGATGTAAAGGCTCTTCCGTTTTTCTCGTACTGGAAAAATAAGAAGAAGAATGGAAACATTACCACTTGGTGGGGGACGCACCATGCAAGCACACGGCCACTGCAGTACCCCACACTGGCAGACAGGGGTCAGCAGTCGCTGGGTGCCGCAGTACCATACCCTTGCAGACAGGGGGCAGCGGTTGCTGGGTGCCACAGTACCCTATCCTTGCAGACAGGGGGCAGCAGTTGCCCAGGGCTTCCTCCAAGCAAAGACCAGAGGCCTCGGTTGATCTCTGTGTGCGACGAGATGCTTAAGCCATTAAGACACTAGATTTAGCCGACGTTGTGCAACAGACGTGGCATGTTTCCTGACTGTGAAATAGTGAAAACAACATTCCTTTAATTGGAATATTCAGTGTGTAGGGGAAGGGGCAACACTTTAATCCAAATGATTCCTCGCTGGGTTTTAATGATTCTACGCCAATTCGGTCGCAGCGACTCAGTTTCCCTGGGTGAAACGGGTCGACGGGGCCCAATGCTTTCTTAACACGGAGGTTCGGGCTGCAAGAAGAAGGTTTGGATCGCCGGGGAAATGCAATTTGTGTTGATAATCTGTGCTCAGCCATCCCGATGAGCCAGAGAACGAGAGAGCGTGTGTGTGTGTGTGTAACATGTTTGTCTGTATGCGTTTGCTTGGATGTAAAAGAACACACACAAGGACATGACTAAGATTGCTGGCGAAGCGCGACAACACACACACACACACACACGCACACACGCCGTCTGGCATGGCTTAACTCGGCATCCCTCCGTCTCCCGCCTCCTGCTCACACACTCTCGCCGACGGTGTGTCTCAGATCCAGACGTGGAGCAGAGCTATGTGTTGTGTTGTTTGTGTTTGTGTTTTGAACGGTGAGCCACAACAAGACTCATACTCCAGCGCCCTCGGTAAGTCACGCTGGCTGCACACACATTTGCTTCCGTTTGATTTTGTTAATAAAGTGTTGAGCGTCATGAAGTGTTGTGCAACGGGATATTATGCACACACACACGCGCACACACTAAAAAGGGGAGGCAGGTGATGTACTGTGGGTTCAAACTAGAACGACAACAACAACACATAATAATGGTGTTGTTCTGCCTATCACCTTGTCACACAGGCGTGTGTGTGTGTGTGCGCCTGTATGTGTGTGTGCACCTGTATGTGTGTGTGTGCGCGTGCATACATGTGTGCGTAAAAGGCAAGTAATGAGGTGACTTGGCCTCGCTATCGATTATAATAACACTACACAGTTACACACAGAACCACACACACCGCGCGTTCTATAGCTCGAGCCCCGACACCCCAGAAACCACCCTGACACCCAGAGACCCCGACACCCCGACGGGTATCCACACACACACACACACATGTATCCACACACACATTTAGATCCTCTCAACCGGCTGAATAATTGCTCCTGTCGGTTCATTCGGTGTAATTACACTCTTCAGAATATTCGATAAATAGCCACACATGGTTCACCCATGTGCGTCTCTTTTAATGATTTCACAATCACAAACATAACGTACGCACGCCTTCGTTAAAACAAATATCCCAGTTTTAATAGTTCAGCATATTTACAGTACAGACCTGATGAGAGAATAAATCGCATAAAACAATCGTTCATTGATCGTAAGATCGCAAGATATTGATTCCGGATCACAGCACCCAGGCCTAGCAATCTGACTGCATGTATGCGGGCCTAGAGCATACCAGACCCCCCCCCCCTCTCCCTGCCTGGCAGTCTACTCGACAATCTATGGGATCTATGGGACGTTTGTTGACACGATACTGAACTAAACTCTTGTTTACCCGACGAGGGACCGTTGCCGAAGGCTGCCGTTCATTTATCAACCAAACAGACGTATGTAACTGCCGGGGGACTCGTGGAGAGGAACCAGTTTGAGGCCCCACCCAGGCAGCCCCCTGCCCATGCTACACACATGCACACGTACACGCACACGCACACACAGGCACGCACGCACACACACACACACGCGATTACAAAAACTCCCACTTGGACAACTTTGTCTACACCAGAGCCAGTTGGCCTGCGGTTTTTCACGGCTGCCGTCATTGGCTCCCCGTTACCGCTCACAAGATCTGTTGATTTATTACCGTTTTTTTTGTTTGTTCTCCCCAGCCTTGCTTTATGTCCTATTACATTACCGTGGGTGTATCTGTTTGAACGGTCATATTTTCTCTAATGTATGAGCACTTTTGACCAGAAGAGGTTTTGTACAGCAGGTTGATTGTACTGGAGGGGTTAGAACCATGGGCCTGCAGGTGACAGGCGAGCGCTGTCGAGGCGAGGAGGAGCATGGAGAGGAGGAACATGGAGGAGGAGCACGGTGGCCTACCGTCCGTCTGAGACTTGCTCAGGAAGATGGTGCTGGCTCTGGGGTGGTCCGACGGGTTGTACTCCATCGGCAGGTCTGGAGGAGGAAGAGCAGAACCACATTGAGACGAGGCATTGGAGACAAACACACACTAACAAGCTGACAAGGTGACGCGACAGACTGCAGCTCTACCAAATGGGTTTTTTGTTTATTCTGCATTCAAAGATCAGCTAGAGCTGCAGTCACCCAGCTAGAGCTGCAGTCACCCAGCTAGAGCTGCAAACACCCAGCTAGAGCTGCAATCACCCAGCTAGAGCTGCAAACACCCAGCTAGATCTGCAGCCACCCATCTGCCGTTAGTGGCTTCATGGTACTGTCAGCCGCTGGCATGCGCGATGAAACCAGACTCCAAACCTACAAGGACAACAGGTAGGAGCAGCACACCTCAACACATCGCTGACCGGCTGGGAGGGGGAGGGGGAGGCGGGGTGTTGAGTGGAAAACACAGCCCAGACATATCGTCTATACTCGGCGGTCTTTGACCTGTATGTAGCCCAACGCACTTTCTCCTGTCCACCACCAGGCGTCCATCTTAATCTTAACAACCATGCTCAGCAAAGTCATCAAGCACAGCAGTCCAGATGTGAGCTCACGTGTGACGTGTGTGTGTGTGTGTGTGTGCGTGCATGCGTGTTTGGTTGGCCGTATGGGAAAGGGATGAGGGCGTGGCACCATCCCATCGGCGGCACCACCGGCACCACCACCACCACCACCATGCTTCCACGGATGACATCAGTGAAACAGGAAGAGGTGGAAACAGACCCACACCCACTATGAGAGGAGAGGTGGGGAGTGGGTGTTGGGTGGAGGAGGATGAGGAGGAGGAACTGCAAGGACAGAGGGAGAACCCGCTGCAGTAAGGGAGCGAGGAGGCTGCAGCGTCAGAGGAAACGAGTGTAGGAGACTCGGTTGCTCTCTCTCCTCCTCACTAAATAATATTCACACACAACGTACAACATATCGCAGTGTTTACAATGCCCACCTCCTCCTCCTCCTCCTCCTCACAGGTCAGTTACCACACCGTCTCCGTCTACTGAAACACTATCTTGGACCAAACGGAGCCTTCATGTCCTTAAAAGGTAACCACAGTGAAAAAAAGAGACAGGACTTTGTCTGGGGGGGGGGGTCTTTTGAAAAGGGAGACATTGTCTTGGGTGTCTTTTGAACTGCCTGTCCTATTGTGCGTGAGCTGGGCTTCAGGAAGAACAGAGGAGAACACACACATGCATAAACACACACACACACACACACGTACAGTATCTCACAAAAGTGAGTACACCCCTCACATTTTTGTAAATATTTTATTAAATCAACACTGAAGAAATGACACTTTGATATAATGTAAAGTAGTCAGTGTACAGCTTGTATAACAGTCTAAATGTACTGTCCCCTCAAAATAACTCAACACAGCCATTAATGTTTAAACCGCTGGCACCAAAAGTGAGTACACCCCTAAGTGAAAATGTCCAAATTGGGCCCAATTAGCCATTTTCCCTCCCCGGTGTCATGTGACTCGTTAGTGTTATAAGGTCACGGGTGTGAATGGGGAGTAGGTGTGTTAAATTTGGTGTTATCGCTCTCACACTGGTCACTGGAAGTTCAACATGGCACCTCATGGCAAAGAACTCTCTGGGGATCTTCAAAAAAAAGAATTTGGACATTTTCACATCGGGGTGTACTCACTTTTGTTGCCAGCGGTTTAGACATTAATGGCTGTGTGTTGAGTTTTTTTGAAGGGACAGCAAATGTTCACTATTAAACAAGCTGTACACTGACTACTTTACATTGTATCAAAGTGTCATTTCTTCAGTGTTGTCCCATGAAATTATATAATAAAATATTTGCAGAAATGTGAGGGGTGTACTCACTTTTGTGAGATACTGTATAGTGTAGACACACACACACACACACACACACACACTCACACGCTTATCTCCATGGTGTGGGCGGAGAAGATCATAAATGTGTATGGGCAGAAATGCGACCCTTTGTGATGGATGCATCTGCACCAATTGGTGTGTGTGTGTGTGTGTGTGTGTGTGTGTGTGTGTGTGTGTGTGTGTGTCTAAGCATGTGCTTATAGACTGTGGATACACACTCTCGGGGCGGGGTCCTCCTCGCGTCTGGTGACCTTTGAACCCAGCTCTGTTACCGCAGGAGAGTGAGGTCTCACGCTCACGCACACACACACACACACACACACACACACCAACACACACACACACACAGACACACACACACACACACACACACACACACACACACACCCCTACCTCACCGGGGAGGAGGACAAGAACGCACACAATTTCCTGCATTTCAGGAAGTGGAAAGGAAATGAGGCAGAGCATGGACAAGGAACACACCATTGTTAGAGGGAGAGGGGGGGGGGGGGTTGAGTAAGTCTAAGGTAAGGCCAGCTCTCTATGTGCTGGCCGTGTGTGCGTGAGCAGTCCACATGAAATTGAAAACTAAATTGACCTGCCACATCCAGGCGGGTGTAGGGTGAGTCTGTCGCGGACCACTTTGGCCCCAACCAATTTCCCCCCCCCCTCCCCTTCCAAAGTCTCCATGACAACAAACAGACGCCGCGGAAACGCACACAGCGCCCTCCGCCACTGACTCGGGGGCGGCAGTGCGATGGAGATCGTCCACCACCAGTTATACCAGCGGAATATTATATAGGAAATGATGTGTATAGGGAACCATGCTCGACTTAAGATGCTCACACTTAGTCCGCCGTCAGTGAAATATGTTGTGTAAATAAGTGTCATAAGATTTGGCCCAAAGCGTTGCTTGCGATAAGGTCACGTCCCGACGGGAAGTGGGTTCGAGTAAAGATCACGCTGAGACGGCGTGGAGCACTAGTCGCCACTCGGCCAGCTGGCAGGAAACAACAACAACATAATACTAATGCAGAGCAGAATGCCCGGCGCGCACGTGGTACAGGATGTGATGGTTCAACGAAAGCGGTTGCACTGTTGTTGCTGCTGCCACTATGTAATGTCCTAAACAGCAACACACACACACACACACACACACACACACACCTCCTCGCTTCACACTCGCTCTCTCTCACGCTGTGGGAGGAGCCATGGACGGCAGGGGGCCCATCTGTGCCAAGCGCCGACACACGCACAGAAAAATCAATAGTGAGTTGGCGGACGATACAGACGCCGAGATTGTACGATTGAAACTCTCGAGAGATCATCGGGTCTGTACTTGGATATACTGTATGTGGTATTTCATCTCATCGTGGGCTCATCTGATTGGTTGGTTCTGTGCTACTGGTCCCGGCTCGTCCCCTGGGTTGACCAGGTCTGCTAATCATGACCACGTTGGCTACCACGGCAAGCTAACCGTTACCCATGTGCCAGCACGCCACGCTCAATTAGCCTTCGGAGAGATTAGCCTTGCGCCTATGCCGTGCAACCTGGGAACAACAAAGGAAAACTACCACTTCATCCTCCTCCAGAACTGAGAACAGCCTGGTGGCCCTTAGCTGACATGGGGGGACGAGGACCCCAAGAGACCAGAGTCCTGAACCCGAATCCCCTTTTGAACCCTCAAACTCAGGGGGGGGGGGGGGGGATCAGGGCCCTTCTGCTGGATCTACGGGGAGGCAGGGATGTTGCCACGTGGCGTTCATAGTTCACACAGCGATTCTGACATCATCAGTCCTGAGGAGGGACCACAGCTGGCTGAGAGACCTCTGCCCCCCCCCCAACCCGCGCCGTTCCCCGACCCCGCCACCCCACGGTGGTCATTGTGTGCGTGCATTTCCTCTTCCTGTTAACACATCCCCATTGTGTAGCCGTAGGTGGCGTATTGTTGCAGCCTCGAGTACATTGCTATTTGAACACAGTCGGCCCGGTTTTGCAAACCCCATGTTGTGACACCAGACCAGGGTTTCGGCCGTTTCCACATTCTCGTTGCGCGGACTCCCAGCTGTCATGTTGACGTCCCTGCCCTCCCCGGCCCCCCAACTGTCGGCGGTACACTCTCTCCACAGCAACAACACAGTTAGCTACAGGCCTCGTCTCGTCCGTCAGCAGAATAGGAGCAACTGATCGGGCGCCGGCGGTGGAGGAGTCACACGGTCAGCAGCTGACGGCACTGCGGGTGGGGGCGGGGCCGGGGCGGAGGCGTGGGGACGGGGTGGAGGCGGGGCAGGGGCCGGGCTTATACAGCAGCCCCACATTGGTCCTGTCAATGAGAACACTCCCAAAGGTTTCTCATGAACTCCATGAGCATGAGGGGGGGGGGGGGGGGTTTGCATGAACAGCCAACGCTTCTGCACCATAATCTGTTCAGAAATATACCGTATTCCTTATAAACATTTGTACATTGCAAACTTCTGCTTAAATTGAAATGGACCATTTTCAATTCAGTCCATTTCGCCTATTCATCGTTCAAGGAGTTTTCAAGGATTTCCCAGGCCCAATTCCCTCAAATTCAAGGAACCCAACATGGCATAGTTTGATGATATAGATTAATCATTACCGTTAAAACACCGCACACACACCTCATCCAGGTGCGTGTGTGTGTGTGTGTGTGTGTGTTTCACGGCTGAGACAACACAACGTTATTGTGAGCAGTCTGCCACCAGCTGTGACGCCCACATTTCTCCGGAGCGGCCGGGCGTCACATCCGATCCGGTTGGCGGTGATCGCATCGCTTCTCGTGATTGGGCCGTCCGTCACCATGGATACGAGGAGACACATGAAACACAGCCGCTGCCGCCGCCGCCACCACCACCACCACCACCCACCACCACCAGGACCACGTTCAACCAGCCAGGTACCGCTGCTGCCAACGGTACCAGACAGAGCCCTGGTTCTAGATGGTCGGCTCGTCCAGCAAGATGGTCGCAAACCCGTGGACAATTTGGATATTAATTCATATAATTGGATATTAATTTAGATCAAATTCCAATGCAACGACAGCGCTTGGACTATGCAATTAACGTGACTCACTAAAGCACACCGCAGGTTCGTCATGATCTAACTTTTCTGCAATGGGGGGCGGACTTAGGATGATTGTGGCTCTGTCTGTTGTCAGAAGCCGATTAGCAGCAGGGCCCAATGTGCCGCATTCCCCTTCACAATTTGTTTGTACATTCTTCACACACACTCGCAAAAAACACACTCCCGACGTCTGTAGTCATAACAGATGCGTTGGCGTAGCCGTAGCGGCCACGCGGCTATCGTTGCGAACGGCTGCGAAGGACACTTCTTCCCCTGGAGACCCGGGTGCTGTTCCAAGTTGTCTTTTGCTTTTTGTGTCACCAACCGAACGAAGAAAGCATGCGGTCACGTCTCCTGACGCTCGGTGGTGACAGCAACAGCCCTGTCTTGTGATATGATATAATGACTTTGGAGAGAGCCATGGAGAGAGCGAGTGAGAATGTGTTTTCAGTGCGGCAGGGGACAAATCCAGCCTCACTACGGCCCAGTCAGCCGAGGCACCGAAATGAGACTGTCACTGGCAATCACCGTTCCATTAACACGTTTGGAATCACACCATTTGTCTTGAAAATGGAAACGCCTTGCCCTCCTCTGGAAATAACGTCTCGCTGATCGATGAGGAGAGGCAGGTTGTGGTGATCACGGCGTGGTTAAGTATCAAGCAAGATAAACTCGAAGATGTGTTTATGATTCCACCAGTCTGACAGGCAGGCAGACCGGCTGCAACCGGTAGCAAGCTGTAGCCCGACTGGTACCAATGAAATACCAATCAATCTTATCTCACAGCACAGAAACAAAAATACGTGGTAAAAAGAATGACTCGTCTAGGTTGTAGATCCGGGTCAAATAGACTGTGGTTCCCGCCGATGAGACAGACTCCCTCAGGTTCCTAAACTGTATGCATAAATAACGTCGTCGGCAGTTTCTAATTAGCCCACTTCTTGCGTCGCAGAAGTAACTACCTTTGAGCAGCGATGACGACGACGACGTTCACGTACAGACGTCTCTTATTCAACTAAACCTGCACTGCATGGTGTGTGTGTGTGTGTACGTGTATAGAAGTATATAAGTGACTTTTCCTGGTTGTAAAGTGATGTCCCTTTGTGAACATACCAGACTATTGTAGCTGTTCTCCTATTTCTCTAAAGTTCTTCATAAATATAGAAAATAATCAGATATATTATTATTACTATTATAGGGATATTAAATGGCTTATATCTAGATAGAAGACTCTGGCCATGTGGCTTGGTTGCCTCACCATCAAACTGCTGCGCAATCCGGTCAAACCAAATGGGCACCATTTTGTCTGTCTCCTTCTGTTAAATCTCTGATGCGACTGATTGATCGTGTCTCTCTTTTGTCTCGTCTGTCGCGCAACAACTCATGAGTCAAACTCTTTTTTTCTTCCCCCTTTTTGTTCCTGTAAAAAGATTTGCCTGCGTGGTGACTCCAGGGGAAACAGTGATTTGTTCAGATTCAGATTTTGTTGCGCCTGCGAACGCGCAGGAAGCAGTAGACGAAGCAAGAGCACAAAACTAAACGCGTTACGTGCCTCAGTTCAAGAGCTTATCCGAGGACGAGGACTGGCTTTGGTGTGAACAGGGTTAACAGCAAACCCATTCCCCAAAGTTCCCCCTTCAGATGGTGTGCATAATCCATCGGTTAGAAAGAAACCGAGCTACAAGCAGACGCTAAGACAAACAGCCGGATACCTACGAACACAACGAGAGAGGGAAGGGCAGCGAAGGCCCTCCTTCGAGCCGACTGCTCCGAGGGCCAAGCTGAACCACACCACCCTCACACCGCCGCGAGGACCCGCAGAACACCCTCAACGTCTGGCCTCAGCGTCTCAACATCGGTCCCATCAGCACCGCAGGGCTATATTTAGCCTCGAGTGTGAGCACACACACAACGAGGTGTAAACGCAGATCACCATGAGGCGAGGCGAGGCCGATGCAGCGGCGGCCCGGTCTCTGCGCTCCGAGGGCCGGTGTAAACACCACCGTGTGCACTACTGAGACCCATTGTTCCCGCTGGAGAATGTGTGCCGGTTCAGACACCAGGCCGCTAGCCGCGGACAAAGGAGCACGGTGCCGCCACAGAGCTTTGCTCACAATGCACTTCAATGGCAGACGCCGGACAGACTGACTGCTTCCTTTGTACGGTTTTGGGAGTATGAAGGTTGTGTGTACAGATACAATATAAAACGTAAATGGATTGCATTTATATCGTGCTTTCATCCAAAGTGCTTTACAGTATTGCCTCACATTCACCCATTCATACACCGACGGCGGTGCCAACCATGCAAGGTAACAACCAACACGTCAGGAGCAGTTATGGTTCGGTGGTGTCTTGCTCAGGGACACCTCCACACTTAGCTAGGAGGGGGAGGAGCCCCTCACACAAAGTGCTAAATATATACGGAATAATTTAGATACTAGTAAGAAAAGACGCAATCCTGACCACCCTCTCAAATTCGGTACGAGTGGTTTCTCCGGACTAAGTGGATAAGGAACGCTAACTGTGTTATTTGCCCTCATTGTTGTACCTTCCTGAGAAACATGGCAGAGTCTGTACCCTACCACTGCTCTCTGTGTTGGCTGTGTGTACACACACCAGATAACCACGGCGGAGAACAATGACCCGTTTGAAACACAAACCCGTTTCTTTACTCCACGTCAGGTTGGGAATGTCATGGGAGGCTCAATGACCGGGTCCACTGGGTCAAGACGCGCACACACACACACACGCACGCACAAGCACAAATCAAACAAACAAACAAGTCTTTCTTCCATCTCAAATGTGAAACGCATGCCCTTCCTTGTTCTCTGCTGTGATTGATGAGAAGTCCACCATGAAGTCGACAGTGTAGATCTGCAACAGTACATCAACTATAAACGAGACGACGATGACGACAACAACAACAGAGACTGAATGCCAATTTCAACGTTGTCCAAACACCACTAGCACCGCCGTGGAGACCCGGCTAGTAGAGCCTTCCAGAAGGAGGTCACTACAGTTGGACACGCTGACCCTACTGTTGTCTGCAGCCATCCTGTGATCGTCACCACTACTCTGTTGTAGACAGAACCCTCTTGAGGAGGAGGGTAGGAGGCTGTGTGGCCCTGGCTAGAGCCTGGGTGTCTCCCGATCACTCCCAAAAGGGAACTCGACGGTGGGGAGGACTTGGATAGCTCGTGACCGAGACACCACGGGGGGGGGGGGGGGGGAAGAGGCAAACTGTGAAGAGTCGGTCAGATGGGGAGCGGAGACCACATCCCATGAATCAAGTCATTATTAGGTCATTACATGTTCTGGGCTTGGCATTTGCTACGCAGCGTGCTCATGTGATGACAACACTTTTCCTTGGCCTGTTTTTACAGACTTTTAGAAGACAGACCAGTAGATCAGTTGGCCGACATTGGCCTCTCTATTTCTCCCTCTCCCTCTCCTTCTCTCTCTCTCTCGTGCAGACAGAAAAACTGTTTAGCATCGTAAAATACAAATATTAACAGTACAGGTCTGCAAAGGGTTGTAGACCTGTACTGCTGTTCATGTGTGTATTTCACACTCTACCTCGATGAGCATATAGATGTGAACAAGTGATAACTACACTAAGTACACACACACACACACTATATATTGTTGGCAATTATTCCTGTTGATGTATCCTAGAAGACAAGATGACAGTGACAGTAGTGGCATCTATTGTAACCTCATCAACAACAACAAATACAACTCTGGAATGGAACAGTCTCTCACTCCTCTGAGCAGAGGGTTATATATAGGATATAGGATAATAATGTCCAAGCGGGTGCATCGTGCCACCCAAGCAGACGTCTGACACTGACAAGCACAACACAATCTAAACACCGTCATTCATTTCTGCAAGCTACAGACCGAGATGTTGCAGCATTGACTTGTCTGCGAATCTTTCCCATAGACGCGCAATGCATGGACACCCCATCCACTGGAGCCTCCAGGGGGCTCCGTGTTGACTCAAATCAGGCGATATCTAGTCGTCTCATATCACGATACCGATTTACAATACCGAGATTGATACACACAGGCTCTCCGCTACACACAGCCTGCAGTTCACAAGCTCACGGTCGAGTTTGCATGCATTGCAAGCCAATGTTGTAGTGTGTGTTTGCTGTGTGTGTGTGTGTGTGTGTGTTGCAGTGTGTGTTTGTTGCAGTGTGTGTGTGTGTGTGTGTGTGTTGCAGTGTATGTGTGTGTTGTAGTGTGTGTGTGTTGTAGTGTGTGTGTGTATGTATTGCAGTGTCTTTTGCAGTGTGTGTGTGTGTATTGCAGTGTGTATTGCAGTGTCTTTTGCAGTGTGTGTGTGTGTGTGTGTGTGTGTGTGTGTCTCTCTCTCTCTCTCTCTCTCTCTCTGTCTGTCTGTCTGTCTCTGTCTCACCGTCAATGTTCTCCCGGTCGCTGATGTGCTGCAGGTTGCAGGCGGTGTCGTCCCGCCGGAGCTCCGCCTCGGGCCGGTAGGGTTCGAGGCGGGAGTGGTGGTGGTGGTTGCTGCTGCTGCTCCTCCGGCGGTGCTTGGGGCTGGACGACACGCAGCAGGAGGTGGTGTTCCCCATGGCGCGGCTGTCGGGGGGGTGGAGGTGGTCCTCAGGTCCGCGCAACCGTCAACCGCGACCACCAACGCTGAAAAATAACATCATCAAAACGAGAAATGTATAAAAAGCGGAGACATGACGCAGGGTGAAGCTCCCTCAGCGCCACAGTCGGTTGGTGCGTTCCAGTTGTACTCGTACGTCGGAATGTCCGGACTTCAACGTCGGAAGTCTCCGCGGGGACGCGCGCACTGAAATCGGATGAAGTCCAACGTCGGACGAATCCATTTAGATTTATGATCTTTTTTTGAGGCTGTCTAATTTTAATGTAATATTTGTTTGTTTGACTCTTTGCATGTGAATATTTGGAAAATTAATACAATGTGCCCTTAGTGTAGTGTCATATTTTTGTGCAAAAACATTTTTTTTTTTAATAAAAGTATATACTGCTTTAAGCACTTCTGTCTATTTGTGTCTCTTTAAAATCAGTCGCACACGCACACACTGCTGTCCAACTTCTACCTGCAAAATTCAATTCAATTTTATTTGTATAGCCCTTAATCACAATACAGTCTCAAAGGGCTTTACAGGCCAGATTATTATTATGGGCCTGTAAATCTTCTTATAATTTATCGACTGGTAAAAACAAACAAACAAACAAGGCGTCCGTCTGGGTTTTCCGACTTTCGAGGTAAATGGAACGCACCACAAGTGTCATAAACTTCCGACCGACCTGGTAGCGCGAAATTCCGACGTCTGAGCGCAACGTGAACGCACCGTAGACGAATAATAATAATTAAAAAAATATATATAATAATACTAATAAAACAGTGTTAATGTCGTCTTCTTCTTCTTCTTCTCATCGTGTAAGCGCCGCTCCGACGCGTCTCTTTCTCTCCCCGCGGGGCGACACAAGTGGAGTAAGAAGAGGAAGAAGAAGCGGCGCCGTTTGTTGTCTTTTGCGGTTTTACGGCTACTTCCGCTGCAGCGCCTGTCGTGTTTCCGGTTCCACTTCCGGTTCGAGTGGGCGGGAACAAGGACACAGAAAATAGTTGAAAAGAAAAGAAAATACAAAATGAATCTGATAAAAGTGTTGTTGACGCGATGCTTTAGTCAAAGCACTTAAACTGGACACTAACGAGCATTATTATTTTTGTCTATATCGGCAGTTAACATATTTTATCCTCAGATACAATATAATATAAAATATAATATATAATATAATATAACATATAATCTAAGCATATTGATTAATTCACTACTGTCCTGAAATGAGAAATATCTAAACAAGCATTTTTATATAGAGGAAACACTGGACAGGCTTTGAGTATTTGTATAACATTTCATATGAGTTAGGTGTGCAAGTGGTCTCCTAAGCTCTGAGTCCCAGAGATATACTTGTCCCTGGAGAGTTAGCAGCCCAGAGGGTGAGCATGTGGATGAGTGTCATGGGAAACTCAAATGCCAAGGGTGTGAATCACTTGTAGATCAAGTTGTAAAACATTTGCCACCAAGACCATTCTGTTCCCAAAATCTGCTAGAGTGCTGTGAAACAAAAGCTAGGGTTCTGCTGCTGAGGGTATCT
>PIJE02000540.1:125710-268365 GCA_002895965.2 Coryphaenoides rupestris | reverse complement strand
GCTGCTGAGGGTTCTGCTGCTGTTGTGACACAAAGCTAGGTTTCTGCTGCTGCTGGTTCTGCGACACAAAGCTAGGGTTCTGCTGAGACACAAAGCTAGGGTTCTGCTGCTGCTGGTTCTGCTGCTGCTGAGACACAAAGCTAGGGTTCTGCTGCTGAAGGTTCTGCTGTTGTCGAGACACAAAGCTAGGGTTCTGCTGCTGCTGGTTCTGCTGCTGCTGAGACACAAAGCTAGGGTTCTGCTGCTGAAGGTTCTGCTGTTGTCGAGACACAAAGCTAGGGTTCTGCTGCTGCTGAGGGTTCTGCTGCTGCTGTCGTCGAGACACAAAGCTAGGGTTCTGCTGCTGCAAGTAGCTTTGTGACTGCTGCTGGGGCACGTAGCTTTGTGACTGCTGCTGGGGCACGTAGCTTTGTGACTGCTGCTGGGGCACGTAGCTTTGTGACTGCTGCTGGGGCACGTAGCTTTGTGACTGCTGCTGGGGCACGTAGCTTTGTGACTGGGGCACGTAGCTTTGTGACTGCTGCTGGGGCACGTAGCTTTGTGACTGCTGCTGGGGCACGTAGCTTTGTGACTGCGGCACGTAGCTTTGTGACTGCTGCTGGGGCACGTAGCTTTGTGACTGCGGCACGTAGCTTTGTGACTGCTGCTGGGGCACGTAGCTTTGTGACTGCTGCTGGGGCACGTAGCTTTGTGACTGCGGCACGTAGCTTTGTGACTGCTGCTGGGGCACATAGCTTTGTGACTGCTGCTGGGGCACGTAGCTTTGTGACTGCTGCTGGGGCACATAGCTTTGTGACTGCGGCACGTAGCTTTGTGACTGCGGCACGTAGCTTTGTGACTGCGGCACGTAGCTTTGTGACTGCGGCACGTAGCTTTGTGACTGCTGCTGGGGCACGTAGCTTTGTGACTGCTGCTGGGGCACGTAGCTTTGTGACTGCTGCTGGGGCACGTAGCTTTGTGACTGCTGCTGGGGCACGTAGCTTTGTGACTGCTGCTTCTGAGGCTGCTGCCACTGCTGATAGGGTCTGTAGCTAGGCAGTAGGTTCCCTTGTTGAGGCCTGTATCTGGTAGGTTGCTGCTGCTGGGCCACGGTGCTCGGCCAACTCAACTTCCCAGACGACCACTTGCTGTAAGCTGGTCAACATTGTACAGGTGTTAGCACAAGGTTTATCATAAGATGGAACATCATTCATCCTGAAGGAAATTGTACTAGCAGTTGCTCAAAAATACCAAAAACACAAATGTACAGTGTATAAGCCTAATAAATAGGAAAGATATTTAGTAAAAAAATAAATACAAGTTGGAAAGGGTATTTAGTATTGCACATATTAAGAATATTGCACATGTTGGAAAGTACGATTGCACATCATATTGTTCCCAGTATTCAACTGTCCTTCCTGCAGAAGGGGGAAGAGTTCTATAGTTTGATGGCCACTGACAGAAAGGTGGTGTTCTGTGGTGCACCTGTCTAGTCTACAACTGAAGGTGCTCTGGTGTGACTCCAGTATGGCCTTTAATGCCATAGCACCAGATTAAACTCACCATTTACTTGCCATCCCCCAACAAGCAGCAGAGACAATTGCAGTACCCTGGAGGAGAAATCCCAGTAGTTTTAAAGTGTCCACCAAGATAACTTAACAGCTGAAGCTGAATCAAGTACAAGCAAGAGCAATTCACCTGATGGGAAAGGCCACAGTAGCAGCCATGACTGGAGCGTGAACCTGGTGCTGCACCTACAATCCCACTGAACTAAGAACTGTGTGACTACAGATCCATGTCAGCTGAGTGGCTGGATGCTCATTTTAAACGTTGTGTTCATCCAATCACATTCATCTCTGTCACTGATTGGTTTTGAAGAAGCTGCAACTCATAATCATAATCACTGGTCCTTGTACATTTTTTATTTCACTGCATATCCTGTGTGTGTATGTGACAATTAAACTTTTAGAATCTTGAATCTTGACCAGAAAGGCAGTCTTTACCTTCTTAAAAGACACAAGGTTGATGGGAAGAATTTAGGAAATAACCACCACAAACTAGTATTCACTCCCATAGAAATGAATGAACTGCACCAAAAAAAGAGTTCATGTGTAAGGTTGGATGTCTACATCTTAGTGGATGATCGTTTGATTTCTAGTTTTGACCCTTTATTAAAATGTATGTTTTTACCAAAATATGGCCAAATTGCAGTACCTTAACTCGTCAGCAGGCTACACTGTTGCATCACTTCTGAACATCTGCTAAACTATCCTATATTTGAATATTATAATTATATTATAACATATACTACTTAATACTAGCACTAATCATGGACTATGGCATTTATTATTATTATTATTATTATTATTATTATTAGTAGTAGTAGTAGTAGTAGTCATAATACAGTAATAGTAATACTAATAATAAATTATATATAAATAAAGATATTTAAGTGATTTCACTGTAGTGAATTAATCAATATGCTTAGATTATATGTTATATTATATTATATATTATATTTTATATTATATTGTATCTGAGGATAAAATATGTTAACTGCCGATATAGACAAAAATAATAATGCTCGTTAGTGTCCAGTTTAAGTGCTTTGACTAAAGCATCGCGTCAACAACACTTTTATCAGATTCATTTTGTATTTTCTTTTCTTTTCAACTATTTTCTGTGTCCTTGTTCCCGCCCACTCGAACCGGAAGTGGAACCGGAAACACGACAGGCGCTGCAGCGGAAGTAGCCGTAAAACCGCAAAAGACAACAAACGGCGCCGCTTCTTCTTCCTCTTCTTACTCCACTTGTGTCGCCCCGCGGGGAGAGAAAGAGACGCGTCGGAGCGGCGCTTACACGATGAGAAGAAGAAGAAGACGACATTAACACTGTTTTATTAGTAGTAGGCTTTGAGTATTTGTATAACATTTCATATGAGTTAGGTGTGCAAGTGGTCTCCTAAGCTCTGAGTCCCAGAGATATACTTGTCCCTGGAGAGTTAGCAGCCCAGAGGGTGAGCATGTGGATGAGTGTCATGGGAAACTCAAATGCCAAGGGTGTGAATCACTTGTAGATCAAGTTGTAAAACATTTGCCACCAAGACCATTCTGTTCCCAAAATCTGCTAGAGTAGCAAGATCAATACTCCACCACAGTGGAGTATTGATCTTCCTGTACATTTCACATGTGGGATTTGTGACATTTCTCATCCATTGGCAATTTAACACAGCCAGTCTAGTCTACCAGCATGCACACTAGCCAAGCAAACACGAGCATCATTGTAAAATGTATTTTTTTTAATAATTTTTCTGCAGACAACGGAAATGTGAATACAGCCGTTTGACCCGTCTCATTGTGGGGCCTCCAGTGATGACCTGAAACAAAAACAAAGTTGGTTACTGAACTTCATGAATTTGAAATCAAATCTTGTATGATTGCATGCAGTTTTAAACATTTGAATTCACATAAAGTGTTGTACCTTCTGTATTAGGAAACTAGTGGCGGCCGCTGCATGAAGCCAAGTAGCTGCCGCAGTAAAAGCACAGCTAGTTGGCTGCTGCTGTTGTAGAGACACAAAGCTAGGGTTCTGCTGCTGCTGTAGAGACACAAAGCTAGGGTTCTGCTGCTGCTGGTTCTGCTGCTGCTACACAAAGCTAGGGTTCTGCTGCTGCTGAGGGTTCTGCTGATGCTGTCGAGACACAAAGCTAGGGTTCTGCTGCTGCTGTCGAGACACAAAGTTAGGGTTCTGCTGCTGCTGTCGACGAGACACAAAGCTAGGGTTCTGCTGCTGTCGACGAGACACAAAGCTAGGGTTCTGCTGCTGCTGAGGGTTCTGCTGCTGTTGTGACACAAAGCTAGGGTTCTGCTGCTGCTGAGGGTTCTGCTGCCGCTGTCGAGACACAAAGCTAGGGTTCTGCTGCTGTTGTGGACGAGACACAAAGCTAGGGTTCTGCTGCTGCTGTCGAGACACAAAGCTAGGGTTCCTGCTGCTGCTGAGGGTTCTGCTGCTGTTGTGACACAAAGCTAGGGTTCTGCTGCTGCTGAGGGTTCTGCTGCTGCTGTTGTCGAGACACAAAGCTAGGGTTCTGCTGCTGAAGGTTCTGCTGTTGTCGAGACACAAAGCTAGGGTTCTGCTGCTGCTGAGGGTTCTGCTGTTGTCGAGACACAAAGCTAGGGTTCTGCTGCTGCTGAGGGTTCTGCTGCTGCTGTGACACAAAGCTAGGGTTCTGCTGCTGCTGAGGGTTCTGCTGCTGTTGTCGAGACACAAAGCTAGGGTTCTGCTGCTGCTGAGGGTTCTGCTGCTGCTGTTGTCGAGACACAAAGCTAGGGTTCTGCTGCTGAGGGTTCTGCTGCTGAGACACAAAGCTAGGGTTCTGCTGCTGCTGTCGAGACACAAAGCTAGGGTTCTGCTGCTGCTGAGGGTTCTGCTGCTGTTGTGACACAAAGCTAGGGTTCTGCTGCTGCTGAGGGTTCTGCTGCTGTTGTGACACAAAGCTAGGGTTCTGCTGCTGCTGAGGGTTCTGCTGCTGTGAGACACAAAGCTAGGGTTCTGCTGCTGCTGAGGGTTCTGCTGCTGCTGTCGTCGAGACACAAAGCTAGGGTTCTGCTGCTGCTGAGGGTTCTGCTGCTGCTGTGACACAAAGCTAGGGTTCTGCTGCTGCAAGTAGCTTTGTGACTGCTGCTGGGGCACGTAGCTTTGTGACTGCTGCTGGGGCACGTAGCTTTGTGACTGCTGCTGGGGCACGTAGCTTTGTGACTGCTGCTGGGGCACGTAGCTTTGTGACTGCTGCTGGGGCACGTAGCTTTGTGACTGCTGCTGGGGCACGTAGCTTTGTGACTGCTGCTGGGGCACGTAGCTTTGTGACTGCGGCACGTAGCTTTGTGACTGCTGCTGGGGCACGTAGCTTTGTGACTGCTGCTTCTGAGGCTGCTGCCACTGCTGATAGGGTCTGTAGCTAGGCAGTAGGTTCCCTTGTTGAGGCCTGTATCTGGTAGGTTGCTGCTGCTGGGCCACGGTGCTCGGCCAACTCAACTTCCCAGACGACCACTTGCTGTAAGCTGGTCAACATTGTACAGGTGTTAGCACAAGGTTTATCATAAGATGGAACATCATTCATCCTGAAGGAAATTGTACTAGCAGTTGCTCAAAAATACCAAAAACACAAATGTACAGTGTATAAGCCTAATAAATAGGAAAGATATATTTAGTAAAAAAATAAATACAAGTTGGAAAGGGTATTTAGTATTGCACATATTAAGAATATTGCACATGTTGGAAAGTACGATTGCACATCATATTGTTCCCAGTATTCAACTGTCCTTCCTGCAGAAGGGGGAAGAGTTCTATAGTTTGATGGCCACTGACAGAAAGGTGGTGTTCTGTGGTGCACCTGTCTAGTCTACAACTGAAGGTGCTCTGGTGTGACTCCAGTATGGCCTTCAATGCCATAGCACCAGATTAAACTCACCATTTACTTGCCATCCCCCAACAAGCAGCAGAGACAATTGCAGTACCCTGGAGGAGAAATCCAAGTAGTTTTAAAGTGTCCACCAAGATAACTTAACAGCTGAATCAAGTACAAGCAAGAGCAATTCACCTGATGGGAAAGGCCACAGTAGCAGCCATGACTGGAGCGTGAACCTGGTGCTGCACCTACAATCCCACTGAACTAAGAACTGTGTGACTACAGATCCATGTCAGCTGAGTGGCTGGATGCTCATTTTAAACGTTGTGTTCATCCAATCACATTCATCTCTGTCACTGATTGGTTTTGAAGAAGCTGCAACTCATAATCATAATCACTGGTCCTTGTACATTTTTTATTTCACTGCATATCCTGTGTGTGTATGTGACAATTAAACTTTTAGAATCTTGAATCTTGACCAGAAAGGCAGTCTTTACCTTCTTAAAAGACACAAGGTTGATGGGAAGAATTTAGGAAATAACCACCACAAAGTATTCACTCCCATAGAAATGAATGAACTGCACCAAAAAAAAGAGTTCATGTGTAAGGTTGGATGTCTACATCTTAGTGGATGATCGTTTGATTTCTAGTTTTGACCCTTTATTAAAATGTATGTTTTTACCAAAATATGGCCAAATTGCAGTACCTTAACTCGTCAGCAGGCTACACTGTTGCATCACTTCTGAACATCTGCTAAACTATCCTATATTTGAATATTATAATTATATTATAACATATACTACTTAATACTAGCACTAATCATGGACTATGGCATTTATTATTATTATTATTATTATTATTAGTAGTAGTAGTAGTAGTCAATACAGTAATAGTAATACTAATAATAATTATATATAAATTAAAGATATTTAAGTGATTTCACTATGAAAATCAGACTGATCTCCACCTCATTTCACCCATCAGCAGCCAAATCTGCCTTATACCATAAAGATCAATTCTTCCCCCTTGAGCTTTGTAAACTAACCTATACATTATAGGCTATTCCTTGTCATCACTTATTTACCAATCAATTTGGGAAGGCCCACAAGACTTGTTCATGAGATGTCCATAAATACAAAATCAACAGGTCTCTACTATATATAAATAAAAGCTGACCCTAAATGACTCCATTTCAGGACGGCCCAGGGTACTCTGCATATAACGTACCATTACCGTTTTCTGACCAGGTGAGACCACATCACCGCACCAGAATGTGAGCAAAATCGTCCGGCTGAAGGGTTTTTATTGAGCAAGACGTCATAATTAGACCAGCACTTCACAACAGTAAGTGTTCAGCGCGTTTTAGAGACGCAGGACTCGCTTTTCACCCGTAGAAGCACTCAGTCGGCATCTTTTTAAGAAATGTACTATAGTACAGCATTTGACAAATGAGCTTTATTTGTAAAAAGTCCACATGTCCTGACAATTTTAGCAGTGGGGAAAGACGTAGGAGCTCGTTCTGTAGATGTTTAAAAAAAAAAAAGAAAAGAAAATACAAAATAATTCTTCACAATTCACAAAGCAAAGACTGAGACTCTGTTCTTCCTTTACAACATGAACATCGATAAAAAACAAAAAAACAGAATATAACCGAAGGTAATTACAAGTGACTGGTCGAACGGGGTGTGGTTTGGGGGGGGGGGGGGGGGGGAGGACAAGTCTACGCCGAGAGGTCGCTGCTGTTGAAGCGGTCTTGGTCGTAGACCTCCGCCACCACCTTGCGGCCGCCGAACCAGCGGTCGTTGAGCGCCTGGATGGCCTTGTTCATCTCGGACGCCATGGAGAACTCGACGAAGATCTTGACGATGATGTCGGCGTCGTCCTCCTCACCCTGCTTCTCCTGGTAGATGATCACCCGGTTGACGGCGCCGAACTTGCCGCACTCCTCAGTCACCTCCCCCTCCAGGTCGTCGTCGATGTCCTCCGGTCCCACCATGTTGCGCAGAACCATGACCGTGGACTGGGGGGGGGGGGGGGGTGAGCAGGGAGCATCTTAGTACCAGCAGCACAACACGTAAATGATGGAGAGATGTTCCTCAAAAGCCCTTCCTTCCTTCCTTCCTCGTTTGTTTCCTTCCTTCCTATTTGTTGATCAGATCTCGCGTTGGCATCGACGTCTCAGTACCTCCACCTTGTGACGTCACATGCATTCGCTGGCTTATGACATGACAATAGCGAGTCAAAATGGAGTCTGAAATCCCGGAGGGGACACAAAATAGGGGCCCTTCAAAACAACAGTTACACCCCTAGTATCGGTCATTATGTTTATTATTCATCCTTAATCTTAATCCAACCCGGATTATCATGTGCATTACGTCCTCTAACCATTATTATAATCACAGCTGTATTACACTTCAATTATGCCAAATTGTCTTCACCGTCTGAATATCTTATCTTGCGTATATATTTGTATATTTTGACTGTACATTTGTAAATCTGTTAGTTTATTTGGATTATTCTGTTTTCTCTATTGTTTTATTGTACTGTATTGCTGTGCAACCTGGCACAAGAATTTCCTTCGGGATTAATAAAGTTCTATCTTATCTTATCTTAACCAAAACAGGCCACTAGGTTAAACCATCATTATTGTTCTGGAGCACTGGGACCGGGCTCTCACCTCCGACTTGCGGAGCAGCTTCTGCATCACCATGTGTCGGGCGCTGCTGCCCGAGATGCTCATGTGCTCCTGGTCGCTCAGCATCTCCTGGCCCGTTCCCTCCTGGAGCATCTCCTCCTTCTCCTCCTTCTCCTCCTTCTCCTTCTTCTGCTGCTGTTGCTGCTGCTGCTGGTGCTGCCCGGGGCCTCCGGCCAGCACCTGGTTGGAGAGCACGGGGGGCGAGGCCAGCACCGGGTTCACCAGGCCCACCTGGGGGAGCACCGGCATGGGCGGCCGCACCGGCGTCACACCTGGGCCAGGTACGCACACCACGCCACAAAGACACGAGCAGAGGTGAGAGGGAGAACACTACAGGTGGACGACTTTAGAATCACAGTGGCTAGTTCATTTCATATTGTCTTGTACTTTGCAAGACGCTGTTTGAGTTTTATTTCAATAAATTCATCAGTTATTAAAAGGTACTATATGTAAGAATCAAGTGCATTCTGAGCTTCGTGGCTTGAGACAACAATCAGAAACTAATATTAGTTCTACTCATAATTAAACCTTGTACATCTATGAAATGTTTTTTAATTATCCACGCCTATATGTCACTTCTTTCCTTTTTCCCACGAAATCCGACCCGACTCAAATATAAGAGAAATCAGCCCAAAAGCTGTTCTACGCAACAGAGTCGGGAAAGCTGTCATGTTTTAACTTCAACCACAACCTGCTACAACCTGCTAGAACTAACATTACTTTCTGATTGTTATTGTCTCAACCCACGGAGCTCAGAATGCACTGATTCTTACTTATAGTACCTTTAAGGATTGAATATTACAGGTTATAGACGAGTGAGTCTGCCATTTAAGTCCCGCCCTCAATGTGCCAAACGTGGATGGTTTCCGCTGCCGGTCACAAAAACCTCAAACAAGCACAGTGACGCGAGGAGCTCCCGGTCTCCGGCCACTACGCACCTGTGATGACCCCCGGCGCCTGGGCAGCCATGACGGCCTGAGGGATGCCCATCTGCTGACCAAGGAGCTGGGGTGCGGCTAGCGCCCCCAGGACTGACGCCCCGGCTACAGCCTCCTTGAGAGAGGGGGGGCCGGAGACATTAGGCAAGGGAAACACAAACAGAACACAGCACAAGGCAGCACAGTCAACGATAACCCAGCGGAGCACACAGCAAGCACGGACGCAACCCTCCCCCGAAGCTAACGCAACAGTGGACTTAACCCTCCCCTGAAGCTAACACTAGTCGCCTCAACCCTCCCCTGAAGCCTCAACCCTCCTCCGAACGGGAAGCTAACACTATAGCTTCAAACCTCCTCAGACCCTGAAGCTAACACTACAGCCTTAACTCTCCTCAGAACCCGAAGCTCTCTTAACACTATAGGTCACTACTCGTCATGACAGCAGCTAGGGTACGCTCATTTAGGAACCAAGAGGGTTCCGGCAGATAGGACAGTGTTGTGCGTCTATCCTGTAGGGTGGCTACAGGTGCTAGCAGACACTCAATATGACCGACGGTAGCACGGCTATGGCAAGTGGTTTACTTTGTGCTCGCCAAGATGATCTTAGCTCACACAGCCGGGTAGTGAGTGGGAGGAGCTTGACTCGTTATTATGTCATCATTTTATCCATTGAAATGAAACATTGAATGTGTTCATTGAAGGTTCATTTGAAGAGAAAACTCAGGGGGGGGGCGGGAAAGAAAGGTCGGCCATTTTAGAAAGACTTGAATGGCGTTTGGGTGCAGCTGCTGCCGTCACCTGAATGGATTAGTGGGAGAAACAAAAACAAAACATGTCCAATCTTCTCCCAGTCACCTAGCAACAACACAATAGACTCATCATAGCATTAACAATGCACTGGGGGGCGCCGGTGAGTAAAGATACATTTACAGTGTAGTTAAGCACCGGGCCACCATTTAAAGTGTATTTTTGACAGGTTGAAGAGCTGGTGTCTGGGCTAGGTCTGGGTTATATTTACCTGGAAGGCCATTAAATCCCTTTGGAAGGGATTCATACTTGCCTGGGCCGTTATCTTGGCGGTGGCGGCTGCCGCGGCCACCGCTGCAGCCGGCGGCAGCCCGCCGGGCGTGGTGGGGGTCAGCAGGGGCATGGGCGGGGTCACGGCCTTGCCCACCCGCAGGTACTGACCCCCGAGGTCAAACAGGTTCATGGAGGACACGGCGTCCAGGGAGGACTGAGGCTTCTCGTACTCTGCATCAGGAGGGGGGCGGGGGAAGGAAGAGGTGTTTAGCGGCGGCGGTGGCGCCACACAGCTAACAGAGGCGGGGCATCGGGGGGGATGGGTCCCGGGTGCTCACCGATGAAGCCAAAGCTCCGGTGGCGTCCCGTGGTGGGGTCGCGGGCCAGCGTGCACGACTTGATGCGTCCGAACGCCTCGAACACGCTCTTGATGTCCTCGTCTGAGAGGTCGGGGTGGACGGAGGCCACGTAGATGCGGTTGAAGGCACGCGCCTCCTCTGCCAGCTGGTCAATGATGGGTTGCGCCTGCCCGATGTTACTTGGCCGCCCCACCTACAGCACAGATCATAGCAGCACAGGGGCCCCTGAATGGGGGGGGTCCAGAGGGCCGGCCAAGATACGCTTGAGCGACGACGAAGCACTCACTAAGCTACCTGCTGCAGCGTGCTGGTCGGTCCTGAAGCTACTGGCTAACGGCTCACATAGCCCTACTTACGTACAACACGCTGACATTGAACTAGATACCCTAAATACATAAATCAATCAAATAGCACTACACAACAAGTGTCCCAAAGGAGGGATCACGGGGTTGTTTTAATGTGCATCTTGTATACAGGATCACTCCTGTAGAAACTGGTTTAACTCACTTTTAAAAAACGCACCCCTCAGGTGCAAGCAGCCACAAAATCAAACGGCGTAGAAACAAAAACAAAAAAAAGTGTTTTTGTTGTCGACATCCCCAAATAAAACGAGCCAGATTCGAAAAAACCTCCGGTAGAAACAGCTAAGTTTTGGTTACACAAGTGCAAATCAGTCAACGCGTCATCCCACTTGCGTAAAGGCCAATTAAACCTAAAATAAAAGTGCAATCAAAAACAGAAGAAACCATCCACAGCCTTTTCAACCAGGAACTGGAACCAACGCTAAACCCACCCGTCTAACTAACCAAAGGACAGGACCAACTGTATCCAAAGAGCATCCCTGTCTGTCTGTCTGTCTGTCTGCCTGCTATCCACACTAACCCGCTAAGCCAGACGCTAACCGCTAACCCTAGCAGCTAGGCACAAAGCTGCTCCTCCAGCCCGAGCTCCCTGGTGTGTGATTCTGCCGAGTGTGACTGTCTAGGACGGGTATCTAGGTGTGACTGCATCTGTGCTGCAGGTGGGGCGGCCAAGCAACACCAAACAGGCGCAGCCCATCATCAGAACATCTTGGACACAGAGCCGAGGCGCGCGCGGCCCGGCGCCGGGGTCAGGGCTCAGGGCTAGAACAGTGTGGTGACATCATGGAGGCAGAGAGACAGCACAGAGACAGGCAGCATACACACACACACACACACACACTCACACACTCACGCACATACCTGAGAGAACACACACACACACACAGCAAATGAAAAGAGAAAAAAAAAATGAAAGCAGGTTTTTAGATCATTTCACAAAACGGGATGACAGGCGTTATTTTAGTCAATATACAATCTGTGGGGGAAACAAAAATGTAATTATGATTTGGAAACAAGAGGGACAAACTTGAGGAAAACGGGAATAAAATGTTAAGGGTCATTTCAGTTGAGTGTGTGGCTGGCAGATTACAAGATAAACAAGCGTTTGAATCAATAATGGATTTTTTTTTTTTTTAAATAATAAAATAAAATGAGAAAAGCACAACACGATAATATTAATATCCAAGAGGCTACTAGAGGCCTTGTTCACCTGGCAGCCATCTTGGCCTCAAGCGAGTGTTCATAAACAAGATGGCGGCCGGTGAAGGCAGGCCCAATGCAAGTCGTTTGAAAGCCACTTACCTTAATGTTGCGTCCCCCCAGCATGACCGAGTTCATCTGCTCCAGAGCCAGCTGAGCAGCTTCAGGCACATCATACTCCACAAAGGCAAAGCCCTGAGTTCACACAAACACCCGAGTAACCAACAACTAGCCGGACACCGTCCCGCTAAAGCAGCACCACACGGTCCCCGCTAAAACAGCACCACGAGGTCAACGCTAAAACAGCACCACGAGGTCAACGCTAAAACAGCACCACGCGGTCACTGTTAAACCAGCACCACGCGGTCAACGCTAAACCAGCACCACGCGGTCACCGTTAAACCGTTACGACTTAACAGAATGCCTTTAAGAGAGCGTAACCCTCAGCAACCATGTTGTTTGAATACAAATCTAAGTATACTTCGATTATTTTAAGCCCTTTTATTTATACGTGATTGCGTTGGTTATTATAATTGGTTAAATATATACATTTATTGATATATTTTGCCGTTCACCGCCAGCGTCCGTATTACTGACCTCCGCGCCAGCAAGGAGCCTGCAGACTGACCTTGTGCTTCATGGTGACGGAGTCCCAGGACATGTCGATGCTCTTGATGGGACCGAACGGCGCAAAGGCCTGCCGGATGGTGTCCTCGCCCAGCTCGTAGTAGATGGAGCCCACGTAGACGCGGCACATGATGGCCAGTGCACGCTGCCGCTGGGCCGCCACCTGACAGGACACACCAGGACACGCGCCCGCCGTTAGGACACGCCCACCCTGAAGCTATGTGTAAACAAGGTGTGAGGGGGCTTCCTTACAGACTAGTTTGGCCGTCTGTGTTAATGTGTGTGCGTACTAACATGGTTGGTTTTAGCTCATTAGCCTAGCGACAGCGTGAGACACCTGATGTTGAAATCAGGCACACGCTGAATATAGCCGAGTGAAGTGTTTGTATTGTGTATATATCGGGACTTTATGTAACATGAAGTAGGGGTACTAGGGAAAATAGGGGAGAACAGTGGATGATAGAACTGCCTTTACTAGCTTTAGCTTCTGGAACTGACCTGTATTCCTGGGACTCAAATGTAAGGTTTTATTTGTACGCAAGTGTAAAGAGTTCAAACCAGATCCATACTACGTCTTGGGGGAGACGGGAAGGGGGAACTCTTCAGGGTCTGACTGATCAAATATCGGGGTGATGACTTGCTCTTGGGATACAGCTATGGGTTAGCGATGACTGGTCTGCTCCAGAAGTTCTCATATTTTGGACGATGGCAATTTTACATTTCTCTAAATAAAAGTCCCCCTGAACTTCTAATTTGAAGCAACAGTGCTTGTTACTAGGGATGGGCGATTCAACAAGAGGCCCTGATGGACATGACTGTGTTTCCAACGTGCTATGAGCCGTTATGCCCTCTTCTGCCACAGGATGGAAGCAATCGTACGCAAATCTCCATAATTTGTATGTATGCCCATAAAGTTTGAGACATAACTTGACATGACTCCTTCAGGCTCACCATACCTGCTTTTTAAGGGTCGTGGAGTAAGAAAGAAATAACCCAGCACTTTCATCAATATTTATGATGATATAGTGATATAACGTTGCCCGACCCTATACGTTACTGTCCAAACATGAAACAAATGAGGACTTGAACCAGTAAGTAGTTGGGACTTGGACACACTCCTAGCAGTCTTGTAACACCAGTGGGGGGGGGGGTCGCTTCCAGAGAGACCAGCAGAAGGGGAGCTGTCCACATTTACACGTTTTAAAAATGGAGAATGAGCACAGAAGAAAATGTAATAGTCTATTGACCGATTGTAAAGGTGAGAGGGGATCTCCAAAGCCCATTGTCACTGCTGCCATCTGAAAGACAGTAAAGATGGAAAATTTGCTGAAAAGTACATTAGGTTATCGCTTAGCTTCAAGGCAACACATTCTAGACACACGCATGCATGCAGATCTCCCCTTTACAAAACTACCATCCGCAAGTCCTAACAGTACAAAGAATCCATAACAAACACACTGGAACAGGTAAAACACATCGAGCCATCTTGAATATTTAGCAAAGCATTCAACAGGTTTCTAGTTGTCTTTGAGAAGTCCTCTTCATCTGGGAAAAAAAAGGCTGCAAAAGCAAACCCACGCAGCCCAAATGCATTTTCCTTAGCTGCCTTAGCAGGACGTGAAAAATAATGTTAAACAAGATGGTCCGACGACAAGGCCAGGGCTGAACTACAGAGATATACATATATCCACATATAAAACAAGCTACGTCTATAGAGACAAGACAGTAGATGTCTCAGTGGTCTCATCTCGTAATAATCATCGACTCACCTGCAGGTTGGTGAGCTGTTGCTGCTGATGAGCTATTGTCTGCTTCACCAGCACGCTCTTAATACTCTGCTCCATGGCATATTTCTTGGCCTGGGGGTGGGAACGCGTGGTTAATAGGTACACAACGCTCTACGCACAGTAACACGGTGACTACTGTGATTAAACATCTGAAGGCCGATCTATACTTCTACGCCGTAGGCGCCGCGTGAATTAACGACACGTCGTCATCGCCGCAGCAATGCAGACCACAAGACGAACTGTGATCGGCCTCGCTCTGTGGCATCCTCAAATTTCCGCAGTTCCTACACATCTCTGGCTCCTTCTCCTTCGCCGCCATCTTTTTCTCGTCTTCTGCGTTGTTTTAGTTTTAGTACGTACGTAACGGTTCAATTCCAATATCTATCAGCTCCAAGTCGAGCATGATCCGCTCGGGTCCAGTCACCGTTGTTTGTGATAAACAAACACACGACACAATAACGGCATAAAAACTCCAGAGAACTACCGACTAGCGTTTCGGCGACTCAAACCCCTACCCAGACGTCCGAACGCAAGAAAAAACAGCTGCTTTGGTCACATGCGTAGGGTATAACGTAGCCTCGACGCAGAAGTATAACTTGGCCTTGAGAGTGTGCGTGGTGGTGGTGATGGTGGTGTACCCTCTGCAGCGCCTCCTGCTGCTCGGGGGTGAGAGGTGGGAGACCGAGCTTCGAGCCCGTCCCCTGTCCATTCTCCATCTTCACGGCTTCTCCTCCCTGGAAGGCAAACAGGGCACATCACGTTAAGACCACCCTCCAAACTGTACTGTAGGAGAGCCAGGTGTCTGGGTGGTGGCAACGTCAACTCTGTACATTTCTGTATATTTTGAATAGAAGTCTGGGTCTTCAAGAGACCACTACAGTGGATTGAGATGTATAAGCATATTATCTTTGTGCAATCTCCTATCTAAACGTATTTTTTGGTGGCCAACTCATTGTGCAACGATGCAGTATCGGGTGGCCCACAGTTTGAGTTGTGCAGAGATGCTGATTTCTCCCAGAAGGTTTAGGTTGGCCCTCTAATTGTGCTACCACATGTATTTGGAATGGAAGTTCCAGTGGAGACCACTACAGTGGATTGAGATGTATAAGCATATTATCTTTGTGCAATCTCCTATATAAACGTATTTTTTGGTGGCCAACTCATTGTGCAACGATGCAGTATCAGGTGGCCACAGTTTGAGTTGTGCAGAGATGGAGATTTCTCTCCCAGAAGGTTTAGGTGGGCCCTCTAATTGTGCTACCACATGTATATTTGGAATGGAAGCTCAGGTCTTCAAGAGACCACTACAATGGATTGAGATGTATAAGCATATTATATTTGTGCAATATGCTATCTAAACGTATTTTCTGGTGGCCAACTCATTGTGCAACGATGCAGTATCAGGTGGCCAGTTTGAGTTGTGCAGAGATGGAGATTTCTCTCCCAGAAGGTTTAGGTGGGCCCTCTAATTGCGCTGCCACATGTATATTTGGAATGGAAGCTCATGTCTTCAAGAGACCACTACAATGTGCTGAGATGTATACGCATATTCGTGCAATCTCCCATCTAAACTATATTTTGGTGGCCAACTCAGTGTGCAAAGATGCAGTATCGGGTGACTACAGTTTGAGTTGTGCAGAGAAGGTGATTTCAGGTGATTTCTCCCAGAAGGTTTGGGTGGGCCCTCCAAGACTCATGAGGTGCAGTAAGATCTGACCAAAGCAGCTCTGATCTTACCTACTCCACCCGCTAGTAAGGGCAGGCTCCACCAGACTGGGGCAGGGTAAGCCCCCCGATGATGAGGAGGTGGTGGGTGGAGGTGGGCAATCTCTTTAACAACTCAACACAAAGTCTAAGGGAAAGGGAAGCGAAAAGGTCCTTCAGACTCAAGACTGCAGGGATTCAGCAGGCAGCGTGTTCCGGGCTTTTGTTTGAATGGCCGAGGCTAGCAGCTAACAGCTAGCAGCTAACAGTTAGCAATTAGCAGCTAGCAGAACATGGCTGCAGACCAGTAGGGAAAAAAAAAAAAATCAATTGACAGATATATCGATATTTTTCGATATTATTGTGGGAATACAATTTTTTTTTTGCGTCATAATTTTCATTTACACTGAAAAAAAAGGCCAGCAAGGCAGTACTTACACTTATAACGCTATTACTATTATTATTATTTACACATTTAATACCCCGAGCAAACATTATTATTATTCAATATATTTTTTTTAACTAAATCCAAGCCCTGGTTCAGCGCGATCGGCCAGCTAGCATACATTAGCCTAGCCTAGCTTAGCCTAGGCTAAGCTAGGCTAGGCTAGGCTAGCTTCCGTCCAAGGCGCCAAGCAGCTCGCGCCACTTCACTTCGCGCCACATTATTTACCCGTCAGAATCCGACTCCTTTTTGGACACTTTTCCGACAAACAAGACGCGATGTGAACTAAACAAACCGCGACAACAATCTAATATAATATAAGCATCGTGATGATTATTATTTGTATTACTGAATAAGAGATTTAGCGCAGCGTCACTCACCGCCATGTAAGCACGCCTTGCACCGAAGGCCCGCAAAACTACCGCGAGACGTCACGCAAAGACCAGAGTCAACCAGCAGCTCTCGCGATATGTTACAAGCCAGGCGCACACAGGGGCGGTCCTAGGACTTGTTATGAGGGGCCATTAGGGGCCCCGGGCCCCTGTTGAGAAATGTGATAAATAAGCTCTATTTTTAGGCTCCAATTATTTTTATTTTTTGTACTCTGGCACCTCATTTACCTTTATGTCAAAATACATTTCTTAATTATTTAACATTGACACCGTACTCCAAATGATTTGTGCTAATAATAAGAATATTAATCTTACAAATATTATGAATTAGTATTGAGTAGAAGCACAATAGTTCACTGCCATCCATCCGTGCGACAGGACCAGCAGACCCTCAAAGACAAATTGTTAAATGTATTTTGTTCACATTGGTTTATTGGAATATGACATTTTCTCACACACAGACCCCTATTTGTACCAAATTAAATGTAATAAAACACATAGGTCTGCCGTCCCTCAAGGCTACTTCATGTTACGTGAGCCATTAGATCAGATGATGCTTTATTATTCCCCCGATGATAAATACAGTAAATGTAACACAGGTGTATACATGTTGAAAGGACAATAAGAAGTAGAAATTGTCATGTCACATCGTTTTATTATAATTTCTGTAGTTGCCATAGCTACAATATTGAAAATATCACATCCAAAGCCAAGTTTCATTCAACAGATTCACAGGAACAGGAAGTTATTAAAATAGGAGAATAAGACGGATATGGATGGATGTTGTTTTGTTTCTGCTAAACATTCATAAGTTGGGCCAGCACTCCCTGGCCGCTCATAACAAAGGCAATACTGAATATGCAAAGATCCCAAGTTGTCAGGCTTTTTATTAACATGCTGCAGATCAGAGAAACACGAGAGAGCAAGAAGCCGAGCAGCTTGGCAAAGTAAATCCTCTTGAACCCCATAAATAAATATGTACAACCATCTTGGCTCCTCTCTCTCTCTCTCCTGCTCCCTAACCGGGCCGAACCAGAGACATCTTTACTGGGGACGGTTTAACACCATGTACTGTACAGGAGTGCTGTTGACTGGAACCACAGACTGCCTAGAAGGACTCCTCTAGAACAGCAGAACGTTCAAGAACAGGAGAACATCCTAGGACGGGAGACCGTTCTAGAACAGGAGAAAGATTGAGAACAGGAGAACGTCCTAGGACAGGAGAATTACCTAAGACAGGAGAACGTCCTAGAACAGGAGAACAATTGAGAACAGGAGAACGTCCTAGGACAGGAGAATTACCTAAGACAGGAGAACATCCTAGAACAGGAGAACGTTCTAGAACAGGAGAATAATTGAGAACAGGAGAACATCCTAGAACAGGAGAACGTTCTAGAACAGGAGAATAATTGAGAACACGAGAACGTCCTAGAACAGGAGAACTTCCTAGGACAGGAGAACATCCTAAAACAGGAGAACGTTCTCTTGTTCTAGGACATTCTCCTGTCCTAGAACAGGAGAATTTCCTCAGACAGGAGAACATCCTAGAACAGGAGAACAATTGAGAACAGGAGAACGTCCTAGAACAGGAAAACGATTGAGAACAGGAAAACGTCCTCGAACAAGAGAACGTTCGAGAACAGGAGAACATCCTAGGACAGGTGAACGTTCTAGAACAGTCGGGGCTAGAGACGACTCTGACATGTCCATGTACCCCCCCCTTCTCTGTCTTTTCAGTGAAGGAAAGCACATCCCATAATAATAGCAATCAGTTATAATCCGTCCATTTGTGTATTTATACATTCAGCTGAAGCATTTAGCACACACACACACACACACACACACACACACACACACAAAGGATCCCTTTCCCACAATGTGAGTTATATTTAGACATTAGAATGTATTTTAAACCCCCACTTTTCCACACCGATTAGATCATAATTAGAATGAGTGTTTAATTGACTGAACACACATTTGAACCCCGTCTCCAAAGAAGCAGTGACATGTCTACATGCTACAGAAACATCTCCGGTTTATACAAACGTACGACAAAAAACAGAAACATGAATACATTTTTCACTTGATGTCTCCCTTTGGACCGAAGAAAAAGAAGAAAAAAAAGACGCAATCATTTAGAAATGTTAACGTTTCAGAGAAACAATCATGTAGTAATAATTATATTCTTAAAAAAAAACACATTTTCTGTAAATCCTTGGTCACGTGACTTTGTAACGTATGTTCACATTTTTTCCGTCTCCTCGTCCTCCCAGACGTACCGAAGAACACTTTCACCACACGGCGTGCGATCTGCATGTTAATGAGAAAACAACAACAACAACAACAACAACAACAACAACCCACCGCCCAGTTAATCATCCCCATGTACCGTAGCTGCAGATGGCATCGTGGCGTCATGGCGACGGCACTCGATTGACCGGGCATCGCTCTCCAACGCCCACCCTCACTAAGACCCCCCTGCACACATTCACAGAGCGGTGTGACAGAACAACCGCTGCCATTCTCTCCCACAAAGTTCGTCCAAGTCTCCGGGTTCGGGTTTTGTACGAAGCTGCTCGCTGCAAATGTTCCATCTGAGGCACTTCACAAGTCTTTGGCTGTCAGGAGAACCTTCTGGATGAGAGCCCTTAAGAGCATCGCAGGCTAGCACCGAGGGCTAGCACGATAGGCGAGCACTGGGGGCAAGCACTACAGGCTAGCACTACAGGCTAGCGCTTGACTGCAGACTAGCACTACCGCCTAGGAATGCTGGCTAGCACTACAGGTTAGCGTTACATGGCGAGCGCAACAGACATCCTTTGATGGGTGTTCATGCATGGAGAGGAAAGATTAGCCGTTAGCCCATAGAAGCTACGCAAGGAGGGGCTGGGCATCGACCTCACGCGTCAACCTCGCGCGTCGACCTCGCGCGTTGACCTCGCGCGTCGACCTCGAGCGTGGACCCCGGGCTTCACAGTTCAGCTGACACTTCAGAAACGAAGTCACGGGAATGCGAGCGTTAAGATCGACGGACGCAATCTTAAGACATTTTCGAAACTCTTCCAAAGAATTAGTGTGAATTCATATTGAATGAATGTTTAAGGTTTTGCGAAGGCTCGTACGGGTCCTGCTGAAGTACAGGAGGTAAGGTGTAAACAACTGATTTCAAGAGCTATAATACAACGACGTCGATGTCAAACATAACGGATTTGCGTCGGGATAGTGGCGTGGTGACGGAGCTCAGCGGGGTGGAGATCTGGAGGCGTGAGAGCCCTTGTAGACGGGGGGGGGTGGGGGGGGTGGGGCGTTCTGGTGGACCTCCCGCTGTGTTGAGGGGTAGCTGGTCATGAATAATGTACTAAGACTAGAGGTGCCTAGGGTCCTCGATAAGGCTGGGCCCTTGCTTTCTCTCTCTCTCCGATCTCCCTCTATTTTTCTCTCCCTCCATCTCTTCGTCTTTCTCTCTCTCTCTCCCTGTCCATGTCCCTCCATCTCTCGCTCTCCCTGCCTCCTGCCTCCCTCCTTCTGAGGCCCCTTCCCGCTGTGATCCTGGCCGTAGGGTCCCGCTGGTGTCCAGGGGTCCGTGTCCTGGTCAGGCCCCCACCACAGACCCCCGCCCCCCCCCGTCGCCCCCCCCCCTGTCTTCCTCATTGGGTGGTCGCCGGGGCCTGGGTCCGCAGGTGTTTGCTGATGGCGTCCTCCAGGAACAGGGCCAGCTTCTCACAGTCATCCTGCAGAACACACACACACACACATACACACCTCATGGTTCATCACAGCCCACCGCCAACAGCCAACAGTCTACTCTTGTTTGTTGTTGAAAGTTACCTCGTTTATGAAGGCGTAGTGGACGAGTTCATTGGCGAGGTCTTTGGAGCTTTCCGCTGAGAGGAACCAAACCAAGCGTGTTAGTCACAGCGAACAGAGGAGGAACCAGGAGAACACAACCCGAGGAGGTGTACGGAATAGGGCCACAGGTGTGCGGCTGATTTCAAGCCATTTCAAAATCTATCCAGTCGTGACATCACAAGCGGGAATGCCCAAAAACATGTATGATGGGTAGATCGGCTACAGTTGGTACAGTCCGCCAGGGGGGTGACCGGGGGTCTGTCCATCCATCATACATCTGGGCGGAGACTCCCACTTGTGATGTCACAGGTGGATACATTTCCACACCTGGTGACGAGATACCTGGGGGCGGGTACTCACTGGGAAGGATGTCACAGCTGAGCTGCCGGTGGAGTTTGTCATCCATCTTCAGGAACAGAGAAAGCTGGGAAGCAAAAACAACGAATGTATAAATCAATATAGTCATAATGTGAACACCTACACTAGTTAGTGAACACTGACACTAGTTGGTGACTCACATGAGTTTTGGTCCCTTCTTCATTTGATTCCAAGTTACAGTGCATCTGAATGACCTGCAGAGAGAGACAGAAGTTAGTGGTGCACATACAGACAGAGAGGCAGACAGACAGGCAGGCAGGCGGACAGACAGACTAGCTGACCGACCTACACACCCACTCCCCCACCCACCCACCGACCTACAGAAGCACCCACCCACCAACCTACACACCATCCCGCCCACCCCCACCTTGCGGGTCTCCGTCTCCTGGGGTTCCGGCGTGGGGGTCTTGACCGCCTCCACCTGCTCCTGGGACAGGGACAGCGCCCGGGGGACGGGGTGTGGCCGCGACGACGCAAAGTTCATCAGCGGGTAGATCCCGTTCCTGGAGGGGGGAGGGGGGGGGGGGGGGCGCCACCGTCACACATCCACACCTCCGCCACCACCCACCAACACCTCCACCCACCACCACCTCTGCCCGGTCCAGGACCACGCTACACGGCTACGCTACAAGCTACGCTAAACCACTCTGCTTCATGCTATCCTTCAGCACGATGCACAAACGCTGTGCTACAATATGCTACAGTGCTATGCTGCAATGCCATGCTAAAATGCTACCCTACAATGCTATGCTACAACAGTATGCTGAAAGGCTATGCACACACAATGATATGCTACAGTATCATAAGCTACGATGCTACACTGTGCTACAATCTGGACGGACAACGTTGTACTTACTTCACGTCCTCCAGGAACTTGTCGAGCTCCAGAGGAGACACGTGTGAATATCTACACGTGAGGAAGAGGAGGAGGAGGAGGAGGAGGAATACATTACTGATACATATACATCATATACATACCGTATACATCCTGGAGTCAGGATTACAGGAGTAGGAACACAGTTTAGTCGTTAGTTTTACTTGAGCTGAACTCCCGGTCGGTCTTGGTGGGAGATCTCTGCCATGACGGCGTTGGGGTCGAATGACTTGGTCTTCTCCTCCACACAGTTCTCTGGAAGGAGATCTAGAGATAGACAGAGAGACAACGAGAGAGAGAGAGAGACACACACAGAAAGAGAGACAGAGAGAGAGTGAGAGAGACAGAGAGAGGGAGAGACAGAGACAAAGATAGAGACAGAGAAATATAGAGAGGGAAATAGATATAAAGAGATAAACAACACAACATGGTACTTTGTATAAAAGCATTTGCTAAATGAACAAAAATACTAAAACAACTTTCAACGAGTGTGCTCTGAGTAGTGTAGCTACAGTATTCATAACATTCATAACTTCTTTAGTAATGCATTGAGAGTTGTGGGTCGGACGTGACTCGTAACACATCCTATGTCCTCTACCCCCAGCTGGGAGTCACAAACTCTACCCCCAGCTGGGAGTCACAACCTATGACTTCTACCCCCTGCTGGGAGTCACAACCTATGACCTCTACCCCCTGCTGGGAGTCAGGTCCTGCGCCCGGCGGGACTCACACTGGTTGCTGATGAGGCAGTGCGCGGCCAGGAGCTTGAGGGAGTGGACCTCGAACAGAACGCGGTGGAAGAGCAGGTCGTGGGCCGTGGGCCGCATCTTCGCCTCCTGCCGCACGCACGACTGGGTGAACTCCTGGAAGGGGGGGGGGTCAAAGGTCAAACCGGGGTCAAGTCAAATCAGGAAGAGATGAGTGAGTATCCTTCTCTCGGGAACGTACCTTCATGAGGGGGTCCTCCAGGGAGTGTCCTGCGCTGCTGATGGCCTCCTTGGACACCACGGCGTCCCCGTTGGCCTGGATCTCCAACACGGCCATCTGGTGGCGCCAGAGAGTTCAGAGTTAGAGGAGGACAGGAGAACAGGCGACAGGAGAAGGAATGCCGCTCTGTGATTGGCTGATCGACTCGGAGTGGGCGGGATATATCCTATGACGTGTGTCGTATAAGAAGAAACTAAATAAGTATTGCAAAGGAGTTTCTTTTGGACATTGCGGACACACAGACACACACAGACCTGTATTAATCTTGGGGATAATTGTTTATGTTATGTTATGATTGCTCTTCTCAACATATAGATAAGATATAGGAAATAGAAAATATATGCAAGTGAAAAATACAAACACACACACAAACACAATTCGACACAATACAAAAACACATACAAGTAAGTGCAAACACACGGTATTAACTGGGCTCACCTCCAGAGCACAGATCCCAAAAGAGAAGATGTCGATGGCGTAGTCATCCTCACTCGCTGGAGACAGGGGAGGAAGAGGAGGAGATGGAGGAGGAGGAGGAGGAGATGGAGGAGGAGGAGAGGGATGGATTAGACACCAGAAAACCCCTCAAGAGGGACTGTTAAATAAACACTGATCTGGTCGTGGAAAAAACGTTGGCCTTTCCACTTCAATAGAGCGATGCAGTTTAAATACACATTGTTATTATTATTAGTAGTAGTAGTAGTATGGTGATGCTGGTACTCACTGCCGTACTCCGGGGGGAAGAAGTGAAGGTTACGCTGTTCGTCTCGGTGGGGTCGGCCCTTCCCCTGGGCGTCGGGGAACACTGGGGACAAGAAACAGGAAACACACCAACACACACACACACACACACAACGAAAAAGACCCTTCATATTTGCATTATTTATATTTTGCATTTTATGCATTAATTATTTTTGGGCATATATATTATTAATCTTGAGCAGCAATGGTGGCAGACTATTTCCCTCAGGATTTAACGAATAAATATACAACATCTGTTTTCTCTCGCCTCAGAAGCATGCAGTATTTGAGAGACACCAAACATTAGCTTGTGCTAGTTGGTCGTAGTAATAAAGCATGTCTTACCATTCACAAACAACCTGTGCCATACTGTGGAGAAGAAGATAGAAATGTTTAAGTTTTAGTGTGGTCATCCATTTAATTTATTTCAGTTGATTAAAAATACAATCAATACGATGTCAGGTAATTTATTCAACTACATTGAAATTAGTATTTTACTGAAGCAGTACACCGTCATGTTAATGAATAGATGAGAACGACATTTTTGTCTTCAAGTGTGGAGCTGTAGTGACACACGGCGGCCTGTAGGGGGGGGAGTAGGCGCACCTGAGCCGATCTTGATGAGTCCGTTGTGTTGGATGAAGATGGTGTCGCAGGTCAGGTTGCCGTGGATGATGGGCGGGTCGCAGGAGTGCAGGTAACTGCAAACACAGAGAGAGAGAGAGAGAGAGAGAGAGAGAGAGAGAGAGAGAGAGAGAGAGAGAGAGAGAGAGAGAGAGTTTAGGTGCAGTTGTTAAACACAGACGACCAACATGGAGCAGGGAGTTAAGTACAACAAACAGAGGACTTTAAAGTGTTAAAAAGGTCACCTGAGGGCCGACAGGATCTGGGTGCACCACCTCTTCCACGCCTGTAGAACAGATCAACATGTAGGGCTTAAAGTATCGCTATGGCGACCCTCGTCACCAGTACAAATTACCCCCGAAATTCCAAACCAAAAACTACCCAATGGCATCTTATTACAGTGATATTGATTCTAGATCGATGACGAGAACGGACTTTGACTGAAAGGCAGTTTAGATGTGGGCTGGAGTCAATTGAGTTAGCGTAGAAAGTGTCTTCAACAAAAAACCACGAAGATTTCACAAAATGTCCAACCAAGTCTCGACTAGACTCACAGTACTGCATACCACCACCGGGGGGGGGGGGGGGGCCGCCAACACTCCAGCGCTGAGACCCTAACCGGAGCGGCTCCTAGGAACGTACCTTGACGTTCATGGTCTTGTGGTTCTTCTTGGTCTTCTTCAGGAACTGCTTGAGGCTGCCGGACGACATGTACTCCGTGATGAAAATGACCTGCAGGACGAGAGGGAAGCAGTAGGGGGCGATGAAACGCTCTGTGCACTTGTTGTGACAGAGTTAGCAAACCTAAGTTAAGAGAGCGATTTAATAAGCGGTGATGACAGAGACAACTCACCCGGGCCTGACTCTCTCTCATGTCCAGCCAGTATTTGTGGAACTTGACGATGTTGGGATGCTCCACCTGCATCAGGTTCTCGAACATCTCCTTGATCTTGTCCTACAGGAGCAGACGTGGTGAACATAGCATCGTGACGGAACAGAGAGTTATGTCTAGAACGAGTCCCTCATCAGGACCAAATCCTCACACCACAAGAACAGCTTCTTCCCCACCACGGCAACCGGCCTCATCAACAAGACCCCGGGACCCCCACTGATCCCCACTGATCCCACCCCCTATGGACACTATAGTACACATTATATTAACCTTTAACCCCACTGATCCCACCCCCTATGGACACTATACTACACGTTATATTAACCTTTAACCCCACTGATCCCACCCCCTATGGACACACGTTATATTGTGTAACAATAAGGGGAAGGGGAAGCTTTGAAAGTTTCGTGGTGAAGTGATTCGAGTGAATTATTAGTCACAGATGTGGTGACAGCCGACACATCGAACGGAATGAGTTTGTTCCTTGAACTGTTGAACGGATCTCTTCAGCCTCAACACAAGGTCATCAATCATTCTACACGATTGATTACTGAATCAATAGTCAGTGGACCACCACCAGGTATGACGTGTGTACTGACGTGGCTGACAGACACAGTGTGACCCTACCTCCTGGGACTTGAAGACCTTCTTGTCTGGGAACAGCACCTCGTTCCACACGACCTCCACGCCCTCCTCCGTGTCCATGGCCAGGGAGGCGCTCTCCACACCGGGGACATTACCCTGGCTCACCTGCAGGGGGCGGCATAGACACACAGAGACGCTTTTAAGGGAGACAAGGCCCATTGTTCAGGTTTTTTTTTTAGTTTTTTTACACTTCTCCACAATAAGCACAAGAGACGCGTCTGTTGTCACGTTGCTTTGTTGTGAGCGATCCAAGCAGCCGTGCATTAGCCTGGATAATAACGATAACATCGCTGGAGCTCCTTACGGAAAGTTCCTGAGACGCACAACTTGTAGAAACACGCACAGCATTGCGATACAAGACACAAAGTGCATCACTCCTCAAAAAGTTAAGCAGGCCAATGAATAGAACAAGTTCACCAGGAAATAGCAACTGAACAATATCAAAACCCTACGGCTTGCACTCGGGCGGGAGAATATGGAAGAATGTACCAAGATCAAGATAATTATGTGTCATTTTGCACAATATCAAGACATATCACGATATGCTTATGAATTCATCGCACATTCACATCAGTCTAACCCAGGGCCATTACATTGAAGTAGATGGAAGTTTAAAGGATGGTGTCCGACTAAAACCGACGTTTCAAACCGCACAGTTGATCGTGTTCAGGGGAATATCTTCATCCTAATTCATCAATAACTCGATAAAACACAATACTATTCCGCAATGTGAAGGTTCTGTCTGCTGCATATGTAACCGTGAATCCGGATGTGCAGATGTGGTGGTGGTGGTGGTGGTGGTGGGTGGTGGTTGAAAGAGAGACCGTATGAAGAGACCACTCACGGCAGAGTGATTAAAATGGTAACACCAGCCTGAGAGGCCAGCGCACATCTGGACTGACAGGAAGTTAACCAACCAGATGAGCAGTGATGTCATGAGACAGATTAGAGAGAGAGAGACAGACAGAGATAGAAAGAGAGACAGATTGAGAGCGATAGAGCAGGAGATAGAGACAGAGAGAGAGAGAGAGATAGGGATAGAGACAGTGAGAGACACAGATAGAGAGAGCAAGAGAGAGAGAGAGAGAGAGAATTAGATAGAGACAGAGAGAGAGATAGAGCCAGAGAGAGAGATTTGACATAGATTGCGTGTGACAGAGAGATGGACATTAATGGAGAGGACAAATAGAGGCTAGACAGAGAATGGGAGAGAGAGGCATAGACAGAGCGAGAGAGAGAGAGAGAGAGAGAGATGGGAGACAGAGAGAGGTATAGACCGAGTGAGAGAGAGAGGGAGAGAGAGATGGAGACAGAGAGGCATAGACAGAGTGAGAGAGAGATGGAGAAAGAGAGAGGCATAGACAGACAGAGAGAGAGATGGAGACAGAGAGAGGCAGACAGAGAGAGAGATGGAGAAAGAGAGAGGCATAGACAGACAGAGAGAGAGATAGAGACAGAGAGAGGCATAGACAGAGTGAGAGAGAGATGGAGACAGAGAGAGGTATAGACAGACAGAGAGAGAGATGGAGAAAGAGAGAGGCATAGACAGAGAGAGAGATGGAGAAAGAGAGAGGTAGAGACAAAGTGAGAGAGAGATGGAGAAAGAGAGAGGCATCAACAGAGAGAGAGATGGAGAAAGAGAGAGGCATAGACAGAGTGAGAGAGATGGAGAAAGAGAGAGGCATCGACAGAGAGAGAGATGGAGAAAGAGAGAGGCATAGACAGAGTGAGAGAGAGATGGAGAAAGAGAGAGGCATCGACAGAGAGAGAGATGGAGAAAGAGAGGCATAGACAGAGAGAGAGATGGAGACAGATGGAGAGAGAGATGGAAGTCGGTGAGTTTCAGGCACCATGGATACAGCAGCACCGCCACCGCCGTGATTGAAAAATAAACAGATTTAGACCAAATAAACTAATTAATTAATTAATGATGCCTCTTCCTCGGGAACAGAAGGACCTCACCAAGGTGATACAGACCGGTTGCCAGGCAACAATGAACTGATCAACGCAATCAGTTTGTTGTGGTTCGAGCCACCGGTGGACCCAACGAGACTTGGTGAAGATAAAGTGTTGGGTTTATGAGAACACACAGTCGCAGTGTAATATTTAACACCCACTCCCCCGCCACCACCCGGCCACCCGGCCCCCCCGCCGTGACATCACCACAGCTGGCACCGCCCTCAAAATGTCTGCCCCGTAGGAGTGCCACCAACAGTAGGGGGGGGGGGTCTGTTCACACACACAGACCAGCGGCGTACACCGTAGAGCAGCCCCGTTCCCCCTGGTGCCGCAGCCGCCGCCGCCGCCGTGAACACATCCCATAATAGTACACATACTGTAGTAACCAGCCAGCCAGCCAGCGTCGTTAGGGCGCACACACAGATACCACTTTGTCTGTTGTCTGACAAACACTCTTATCTCGCTCGTTGGAATCAAATGAAGGATAAATGGCGGGCTGGAGTGGCTCCTAATCGACGCGCGGATAACGCCGGCGAGATATGGCCTCAGAACATAAATGAGAACATATTGTATTTGCAACGTCTCGGCTACAGTCTGACAGGTTGTCCTTGAACGGTAAAATACATTCTGACGTACATTGCAGGGCAGATTGTGAGGTCGTTCCACGGCGGAGGAGGAGGTGGAATGAACAGCATGCATATCTAATGACGTTCAGATGAAGCACAAAGCTCGACGAGAATCACAGCAGGGTGCTCATGCGATATGAAAGTCCTCTACGTGTTGAGGACCCATCCCTCCTCCGCCAACTGAACCGTCGTCACCTCCTCCTCCTCCTCCTCCTCCTCCTCCTCCATCACCTCCTCCACATTCCCCCGCTACTCCCCCACCTCCATCCCGAGCCATCTCCACCACCATCCCTCCAGTTCTGCCATCACCACCCAGAGAGAGAGAGAGAGAGGAGAGAGAGAGAGAGAGAGAGAGAGAGAGAGAGAGAGAGAGAGAGAGAGAGAGGGAGAGAGAGAGAGTGCGGGAGACGAGAGGTGAGAGAGACGAGAGAGAGAGAGAGAGAAAGAGAGAGAGTAAATATGAAATGAGTATTTAATCTCACTTATGCCCCTGGAGGATTATCAGAGTATGTGTGTGTGTGTGTGTGTGTGTGTGTGTGTGTGTGTGTGTGTGTGTGTGTGTGGCGCTTTGCATACATTGCATGTCTTTTTTGCATGTGTGTACTGTACTGCATGTGTGTACTGCATGTGTGTAACTACACTGTGTGTAGTTGTAAGCCTTTGAGTGCAGTGTGCATGTGTGTGCGCAGTGTGTGTGTGTGTGTGTGGAGTGATTCAGAGCTTTGCTGCAGATTTGAGTGTGAGCATGTGTGTGTGTGTGTGTGTGTGTGTGTGTGTGTCTGTGTGTTGTGTGTGTGTGTCTGTGTGTGTGTGTGTGTGTGTGTGTGTGTGTGTGTCTGTGTGTGTGTGTGTGTGTGTGTGTGTGTGTGTGTGTGTGTGTGTGTGTGTGTGTCTGTGTGTGTGTGTGTGTGTGTGTGTCTGTGTGTGTGTGTGTGTGTGTGTGTGTGTGTGTGTGTGTGTGTGTGTGTGTGTGTTCTGTCTGTGTGTGTGTGTGTGTGTGTGTGTCTGTCTGTGTGTGTGTGTGTGTGTGTCTGTGTGTGTGTGTGTGTGTGTGTGTGTGTGTGTGTGTGTGTGTGTGTGTGTGTGTGTGTGTGTGTGTGTGTGTGTCTGTGTGTGTGTGTGTGTGTGTGTGTGTGTGTGTGTGTGTGTGTATCTGTCTCTGTGTGTGTGTGTGTGTGTGTGTGTGTGTATCCGAGAGAGTCTGTCTGTCTTGCGCGAGAGAGAGAGAGCGCTGCAGAAGAAGAGAGTGAGAGAGAGAGAGGGGAGAGAGAGAACACGAGAGAGAGAGAGAGAGAAGAGAGAGAAAAACCCCCACTCCCCTGCAGGGCCAGGGTAGAATACTCAGCAAGCCAACCACGAATGACGCGGTAGGCGAACAGAGGAGGAACCAGGAGAACACAACCCGAGGAGGTGTACGGAATAGGGCCACAGGTGTGCGGCTGATTTCAAGCCATTTCAAAATCTATCCAGTCGTGACATCACAAGCGGGAATGCCCAAAAACATGTATGATGGGTAGATCGGCTACAGTTGGTACAGTCCGCCAGGGGGGTGACCGGGGGTCTGTCCATCCATCATACATCTGGGCGGAGACTCCCACTTGTGATGTCACAGGTGGATACATTTCCACACCTGGTGACGAGATACCTGGGGACGGGTACTCACTGGGAAGGATGTCACAGCTGAGCTGCCGGTGGAGTTTGTCATCCATCTTCAGGAACAGAGAAAGCTGGGAAGCAAAAACAACGTATGTATAAATCAATATAGTCATAATGTGAACACACTACACACTACACTAGTAAGTGAACACTGACACTAGTTGGTGACTCACATGAGTTTTGGTCCCTTCTTCATTTGATTCCAAGTTACAGTGCATCTGAATGACCTGCAGAGAGAGACAGAAGTTAGTGGTGCACAGACAGACAGAGAGGCAGACAGACAGACTAGCTGACCGACCTACACACCCACTCCCCCACCCACCGACCTACAGAAGGACCCACCCACCAACCTACACACCATCCCGCCCACCCCCACCTTGCGGGTCTCCGTCTCCTGGGGTTCCGGCGTGGGGGTCTTGACCGCCTCCACCTGCTCCTGGGACAGGGACAGCGCCCGGGGGACGGGGTGCGGCCGCGACGACGCAAAGTTCATCAGCGGGTAGATCCCGTTCCTGGAGGGGTGGGGGGGCACCACCGTCACACATCCACACCTCCGCCACCACCCACCAACACCTCCACCCACCACCACCTCTGCCCGGTCCAGGACCACGCTACACGGCTACGCTACAAGCTACGCTAAACCACTCTGCTGCATGCTATCCTTCTACACGATCGACAAACGCTGTGCTACAATATGCTACAGTGCTATGCTGCAACGCCATGCTAAAATGCTACCCTACACTGCTATGCTACAACAGTATGCTGAAAGGCTATGCACACACAATGATATGCTACAGTATCATAAGCTACGATGCTACACTGTGCTACAATCTGGACGGACAACGTTGTACTTACTTCACGTCCTCCAGGAACTTGTCGAGCTCCAGAGGAGACACGTGTGAATATCTACACGTGAGGAAGAGGAGGAGGAGGAGGAGGAGGAATACATTACTGATACATATACATCATATACATACCGTATACATCCTGGAGTCAGGATTACAGGAGTAGGAACACAGTGACAATTTAGTCGTTAGTTTTACTTGAGCTGAACTCCTGGTCGGTCTTGGTGGGAGATCTCTGCCATGACGGCGTTGGGGTCGAATGACTTGGTCTTCTCCTCCACACAGTTCTCTGGAAGGAGATCTAGAGATAGACAGAGAGACAACGAGAGAGAGAGAGAGACACACACAGAAAGAGAGACAGAGAGAGAGTGAGAGAGACAGAGAGAGGGAGAGACAGAGACAAAGATAGAGACAGAGAAATATAGAGAGGGAAATAGATATAAAGAGATAAACAACACAACATGGTACTTTGTATAAAAGCATTTGCTAAATGAACAAAAATACTAAAACAACTTTCAACGAGTGTGCTCTGAGTATCTGCAACAAAAATACTAAAACAACTTTCAACGAGTGTGCTCTGAGTAGTGTAGCTGCAGTATTCATAACATTCATAACTTCTTTAGTAATGCATTGAGAGTTGTGGGTCGGACGTGACTCGTAACACATCCTATGTCCTCTACCCCCAGCTGGGAGTCACATCCTATGTCCTCTACCCCCAGCTGGGAGTCACAAACTCTACCCCCAGCTGGGAGTCACAACCTATGACCTCTACCCCCTGCTGGGAGTCACAACCTATGACCTCTACCCCCTGCTGGGAGTCAGGTCCTGTGCCCGGCGGGACTCACACTGGTTGCTGATGAGGCAGTGCGCGGCCAGGAGCTTGAGGGAGTGGACCTCGAACAGAACGCGGTGGAAGAGCAGGTCGTGGGCCGTGGGCCGCAGCTTCGCCTCCTGCCGCACGCACGACTGGGTGAACTCCTGGAAGGGGGGGGGGTCAAAGGTCAAACCGGGGTCAAGTCAAATCAGGAAGAGATGAGTGAGTATCCTCACTCGGGAACGTACCTTCATGAGGGGGTCCTCCAGGGAGTGTCCTGCGCTGCTGATGGCCTCCTTGGACACCACGGCGTCTCCGTTGGCCTGGATCTCCAACACGGCCATCTGGTGGCGCCAGAGAGTTCAGAGTTAGAGGAGGACAGGAGAACAGGCGACAGGAGAAGGAATGCCGCTCTGTGATTGGCTGATCGACTCGGAGTGGGCGGGATATATCCTATGACGTGTGTCGTATAAGAAGAAACTAAATAAGTATTGCAAAGGAGTTTCTTTTGGACATTGCGGACACACAGACCTGTATTAATCTTGGGGATAATTGTTTACGTTATGTTATGATTGCTCTTCTCAACATATAGATAAGATATAGGAAATAGAAAATATATGCAAGTAAAAAATACAAACACACACACAAAGACAATTCGACACAATACAAAAACACATACAAGTAAGTGCAAACACACGGTATTAACTGGGCTCACCTCCAGAGCACAGATCCCAAAAGAGAAGATGTCGATGGCGTAGTCATCCTCACTCGCTGGAGACAGGGGAGGAAGAGGAGGAGATGGAGGAGGAGGAGGAGGAGATGGAGGAGGAGGAGAGGGATGGATTAGACACCAGAAAACCCCTCAAGAGGGACTGTTAAATAAACACTGATCTGGTCGTGGAAAAAACGTTGGCCTTTCCACTTCAATAGAGTGATGCAGTTTAAATACACATTGTTATTATTATTATAAGTAGTAGTAGTATGGTGATGCTGGTACTCACTGCCGTACTCCGGGGGGAAGAAGTGAAGGTTACGCTGTTCGTCTCGGTGGGGTCGGCCCTTCCCCTGGGCGTCGGGGAACACTGGGGACAAGAAACAGGAAACACACCAACACACAACGAAAAAGACCCTTCATATTTGCATTATTTATATTTTGCATTTTATGCATTAGTTATTTTTGGGCATATATATTATTAATCTTGAGCAGCAATGGTGGCAGACTATTTCCCTCAGGATTTAACGAATAAATATACAACATCTGTTTTCTCTCGCCTCAGAAGCATGCAGTATTTGAGAGACACCAAACATTAACTTGTGCTATTTTGTCGTAGTAATAAAGCATGTCTTACCATTCACAAACAACCTGTGCCATACTGTGGAGAAGAAGATAGAAATGTTTAAGTTTTAGTGTGGTCATCCATTTAATTTATTTCAGTTGATTAAAAATACAATCAATATGATGTCAGGTAATTTATTCAACTACATTGAAATTAGTATTTTACTGAAGCAGTACACCGTCATGTTAATGAATAGATGAGAACGACATTTTTGTCTTCAAGTGTGGAGCTGTAGTGACACACGGCGGCCTGTAGGGGGGGGGAGTAGGCGCACCTGAGCCGATCTTGATGAGTCCGTTGTTGTTGGATGAAGATGGTGTCGCAGGTCAGGTTGCCGTGGATGGATGGGCGGGTCGCAGGAGTGCAGGTAACTGCAAACACAGAGAGAGAGAGAGAGAGAAGAGAGCGAGAGAGAGAGGAGAGAGAGAGAGAGAGAGAGAGAGAGAGAGAGAGTTTTAGGTGCAGTTTGTTAAACACAGACGACCAACATGGAGCAGGGAGTTAAGTACAAACAAACAGAGGACTTTAAAGTGTTAAAAAGGTCACCTGAGGGCCGACAGGATCTGGGTGCACCACCTCTTCCACGCCTGCAGAACAGATCACATGTATGGGCTTAAAGTATCGCTATGGCGACCCTCGTCACCAGTACCAAATTACCCCGAAATTCCAAACCAAAAACTACCCAATGGCATCTTATTACAGTGATATTGATTCTAGATCGATGACGAGAACGGACTTTGACTGAAAGGCCAGTTTAGATGTGGGCTGAGTCAATGGAGTTAGCGTAGAAAGTGTCTTCAACAAAAAACCACGAAGATTTCACAAAATGTCCAACCAAGTCTCGACTAGACTCACAGTACTGCATACCACCACCGGGGGGCGGGCCGCCAACACTCCAGCGCTGAGACCCTAACCGGAGCGGCTCCTAGGGAACGTACCTGACGTTCCATGGTCTTGTTGGTTCTTCTTGGTCTTCTTCAGGAACTGCTTGAGGCTGCCGGACGACATGTACTCCGTGATGAAAATGACCTGCAGGACGAGAGGGAAGCAGTAGGGGGCGATGAAACGCTCTGTGCACTTGTTGTGACAGAGTTAGCAAACCTAAGTTAAGAGAGCGATTTAATAAGCGGTGATGACCGAGACAACTCACCCGGGCCTGACTCTCTCTCATGTCCAGCCAGTATTTGTGGAACTTGACGATGTTGGGATGCTCCACCTGCATCAGGTTCTCGAACATCTCCTTGATCTTGTCCTACAGGAGCAGACGTGGTGAACATAGCATCGTGACGGAACAGAGTTATGTCTAGAACGAGTCCCTCATCAGGACCAAATCCTCACACCACAAGAACAGCTTCTTCCCCACCACGGCAACCGGCCTCATCAACAAGACCCCGGGACCCCCACTGATCCCCACTGATCCCACCCCCTATGGACACTATACTACACATTATATTAACCTTTAACCCCACTGATCCCACCCCCTATGGACACTATACTACACGTTATATTAACCTTTAACCCCACTGATCCCACCCCCTATGGACACACGTTATATTGTGTAACAATAAGGGGAAGGGGAAGCTTTGAAAGTTTCGTGGTGAAGTGATTCGAGTGAATTATTAGTCACAGATGTGGTGACAGCCGACACATCGAACGGAATGAGTTTGTTCCTTGAACTGTTGAACGGATCTCTTCAGCCTCAACACAAGGTCATCAATCATTCTACACGATTGATTACTGAATCAATAGTCAGTGGACCACCACCAGGTATGACGTGTGTGCTGACGTGGCTGACAGACACAGTGTGACCCTACCTCCTGGGACTTGAAGACCTTCTTGTCTGGGAACAGCACCTCGTTCCACACGACCTCCACGCCCTCCTCCGTGTCCATGGCCAGGGAGGCGCTCTCCACACCGGGGACATTACCCTGGCTCACCTGCAGGGGGCGGCATAGACACACAGAGACGCTTTTAAGGGAGACAAGGCCCATTGTTCAGGTTTTTTTTGTAGTTTTTTTTACACTTCTCCACAATAACCACAAGAGACGCGTCTGTTGTCACGTTGCTTTGTTGTGAGCGATCCAAGCAGCCGTGCATTAGCCTGGATAATAACGATAACATCGCTGGAGCTCCTTACGGAAAGTTCCTGAGACGCACAACTTGTAGAAACACGCACAGCATTGCGATACAAGACACAAAGTGCATCACTCCTCAAAACGTTAAGCAGGCCAATGAATAGAACAAGTTCACCAGGAAATAGCAACTGAACAATATCAAAACCCTACGGCTTGCACTTGGGCGGGAGAATATGGAAGAATGTACCAAGATCAAGATAATTATGTGTCATTTTGCACAATATCAAGACATATCACGATATGCTTATGAATCAGTCTAACCCAGGGCCATTACATTGAAGTAGATGGAAGTTTAAAGGATGGTGTCCGACTAAAACCGACGTTTCAAACCGCACAGTTGATCGTGTTCAGGGGAATATCTTCATCCTAATTCATCAATAACTCGATAAAACACAATACTATTCCGCAATGTGAAGGTTCTGTCTGCTGCATATGTAACCGTGAATCCGGATGTGCAGATGTGGTGGTGGTGGTGGTGGTGGTGGTGGTGGTTGAAAGAGAGACCATATGAAGAGACCACTCACGGCAGAGTGATTAAAATGGTAACACCAGCCTGAGAGGCCAGCGCACATCTGGACTGACAGGAAGTTAACCAACCAGATGAGAGAGAGAGCATGAGACAGAGTAGAGAGAGAGAGAGAGAGAGAGAGAGAGAGAGAGAGAGAGAGAGAGAGAGAGAGAGAGAGAGAGAGAGAGAGAGAGAGATAGAGACAGAGAGAGAGAGAGAGAGAGAGAGAGAGAGAGAGAGAGAGAGAGAGAGAGAAAGAGAGAGAGAAAGAGAGAGAGAGAGAGAGTAGAGATAGAGAGAGAGAGAGAGAGAGATAGAGCCAGAGAGAGAGATTTGACATAGATTGCGTGTGACAGAGAGATGGACATTAATGGAGAGGACAAATAGAGGCTAGACAGAGAATGGGAGAGAGAGGCATAGACAGAGCGAGAGAGAGAGAGAGAGAGAGAGAGATGGGAGACAGAGAGAGGTATAGACCGAGTGAGAGAGAGAGGGAGAGAGAGATGGAGACAGAGAGGCATAGACAGAGTGAGAGAGAGATGGAGAAAGAGAGAGGCATAGACAGACAGAGAGAGAGATGGAGACAGAGAGAGGCAGACAGAGAGAGAGATGGAGAAAGAGAGAGGCATAGACAGAGTGAGAGAGAGATGGAGAAAGAGAGAGGCATAGACAGAGAGACAGAGAGAGAGATGGAGAAAGAGAGAGGCATAGACAGAGAGAGAGATGGAGAAAGAGAGAGGCATAGACAGACAGAGAGAGAGATGGAGAAAGAGAGAGGCATAGACAGAGAGAGAGATGGAGAAAGAGAGAGGCATAGACAGAGTGAGAGAGATGGAGAAAGAGAGAGGCATCGACAGAGAGAGAGATGGAGAAAGAGAGAGGCATAGACAGAGTGAGAGAGAGATGGAGAAAGAGAGAGGCATCGACAGAGAGAGAGATGGAGAAAGAGAGGCATAGACAGAGAGAGAGATGGAGACAGATGGAGAGAGAGATGGAAGTCGGTGAGTTTCAGGCACCATGGATACAGCAGCACCGCCACCGCCGTGATTGAAAAATAAACAGATTTAGACCAAATAAACTAATTAATTAATTAATGATGCCTCTTCCTCGGGAACAGAAGGACCTCACCAAGGTGATACAGACCGGTTGCCAGGCAACAATGAACTGATCAACGCAATCAGTTTGTTGTGGTTCGAGCCACCGGTGGACCCAACGAGACTTGGTGAAGATAAAGTGTTGGGTTTATGAGAACACACAGTCGCAGTGTAATATTTAACACCCACTCCCCCGCCACACCCGGCCACCCGCCCCCCGCCGTGACATCACCACAGCTGGCACCGCCCTCAAAATGTCCGCCCGTAGGAGTGCCACCAACAGTAGGGGGGGGGGTCTGTTCACGCACACACAGACCAGCGGCGTACACCGTAGAGCAGCCCCGTTCCCCCTGGTGCCGCCGCCGCCGCCGTGAACACATCCCATAATAGTACACATACTGTAGTAACCAGCCAGCCAGCCAGCGTCGTTAGGGCGCACACACAGATACCACTTTGTCTGTTGTCTGACAAACACTCTTATCTCGCTCGTTGGAATCAAATGAAGGATAAATGGCGGGCTGGAGTGGCTCCTAATCGACGCGCGGATAACGCCGGCGAGATACGGCCTCAGAACATAAATGAGAACATATTGTATTTGCAACGTCTCGGCTACAGTCTGACAGGTTGTCCTTGAACGGTAAAATACATTCTGACGTACATTGCAGGGCAGATTGTGAGGTCGTTCCACGGCGGAGGAGGAGGTGGAATGAACAGCATGCATATCTAATGACGTTCAGATGAAGCACAAAGCTCGACGAGAATCACAGCAGGGTGCTCATGCGATATGAAAGTCCTCTACGTGTTGAGGACCCATCCCTCCTCCGCCAACTGAACCGTCGTCACTCCTCCTCCTCCTCCTCCTCCTCCTCCTCCATCACCTCCTCCACATTCCCCCGCTACTCCCCCACCTCCATCCCGAGCCATCTCCACCACCATCCCTCCAGTTCTGCCATCACCACCCACCAACTGCCCGCCGATGTGTGTGTGAGTGTATGTGTCTGTGTGTGTGTGTGTGTGTGTGTGTGTGTGTGTGTGTGTGTGTGTGTGTGTGTGTGTGTGCACGTGGGTCTGCCCTGAGCTCGTACAGTGCCGTGTCCTGTGGCTCCATCTCCCCCGGCAGCAGAGATCTCTACTGGTGATGAGTCAGACTAAATTAAAACTCAGGACTAAATTAAAACGCTGCTGCAGTGAGCATATGGGACTAAATGGACCACATTCATACGCATTTACAACCTCTGTGGCCGACTGGCCGCTGAAATCGCTCCCACGACACGCGGTGTGTCGGTCATACATGCACCCACCTGCCCCTCACACACACACACACACATACAATTACCCATTCATGACACACACACACACGTCCATTCAGAGACACACTCCGTATTGAGGCGTTCACCCATGCGTTCATGCATTCATCCACCCACCCATCCACACAGTAACGATCAAGCAAAGCCAACAACCGTCTCGAGTGCAGCCGATGGAAGCTCAAGACGTCGCTCTCCGGCAGGAAGCCAGTGGGAGCGTGAGAAGGAACCGGGGCCTCCGTGTGCACCAGCCAGCATCAGATAAGAGCCCGTGGGCTGGATCTTGTGACCTTCATGGTGTATCAGGGCGGAAAACAAGCTACTGTACCGGGCCGTCTGCTGACAAACGCACTCACAGCGCTTTTCTAACTTGTGGCAGGAGCAGTTAGGGTCAGGCGCCTTGCTCAGGGACACCTGGGCACTGAGCTAGGGGGAGCCGGGAATCGAACCCGCGAAAACAACCCGCTCTACCTCCGGGTCGCTACTAACTGGGTGTTCTCCCCAAGCTCCTGTTAGATCTTTAGTCTTCCTGAGAACTATGGAGCGGGGAAGAGCAAAAACGTCGAACCTGATCTTTGATACCTTGATGAATTTAACCTGGTGGGGTTTGGTGGGGTCTGGTGGTGTCTGGTGGGATCTGGGGGGACCTGGTAGGACCTGGTAGGACCTGGTGGGACCTGGTGGGACCTGGTGGGACCTGGTGGGATTGGGTGCCACATATCCATGACCATGGGAAAAGACGGATATAAGCAGCTGGAGACAGCGGAGAACTGAAGGCTCCTTTGTTCATGAACCAAACAAGATTGCATTTTTTTCAGTTTGCTCTGAAGGATCAGGTCATGTTGTAGCAGTAGTCCCCCGGCTGACCTGATAAGGCCCACTTTGTACCGCATGACTTTCACCTGGTGAACATTCAGTACACTCAGAATGTGATACCAGTGGGTTGGGGTTAGGGTATATATACCGTCTGGTACACCATTGCATAACACTGACCTGGCTGACCCTCGATCTGGCATCAGTTATCTCTGACATAAGCGACACCAGTTGGATCAACGGTAGGCTTTTTTACCCCAAGGTACGCACGCCTTTACAGTTATCTACTCGTTCTTGCAATCTTTAGTGGAGAATGTTTAATGGGCTGTAAAACACAGTCAAGACGGGCTTATGAAACAAGGAGGGGTCAGACGCGAAGGGCATTGCTCATGAACCGATGAGAAAACATCGTTAAATTCATGATTAGGTTCCTTCTTCGGTAACCAAACTTCCACACCCAAAACCAAACCAAAACCACAAAAGAAATTCCACCCCTGGGAACGGAAAACCTTTTCTCTGGCGGGAAATGTACGCCGGCGTAGACCATAAAACCAAACTCAGCACGTGGGTATCTTTAGCATTAGCAACGCTAGGTTGACGGCCAAGACGACGGGTAGCGAGCAGCCTGCTAACGAGCAAGCTGGTCCTGCTGTGCGCAGGCCGTTGGAGACAGCAGAACAACCCTGGCACCAAAAAACAGAAGCCGACGGTTGTGACAGTCGGGATGTGTTGATGACGGAGGTTCAAGGGAACTGTAGTTCCCAAAAGACTACAGATTCCAGAAGGCTCCGGCACCAAACCGCTGATGGAAACTTTGACCAATCGCCCTTCGCCCTAGATAAATATCTCTCTCACTCCCATTCTAACTTCTCTCCTCTCATGTTCCCTCCATCCGGCCAGTCCAGCCCCCCCCCCCCCCCCCCCCCCCCCCCCGCCTCCACCTCGACATATAATCCTCCACCAACACCGCCGTCATCACCTCCACCACAACCACCTCCTCCAAAAGACACGGCCACCTCCGCCACCACCACCACCTCCTCCACCTCCACCACCACCACCAGGATGCTATGAATACCCCTGACTGGAGTTTCTCGAGCTCCAGACCGCACACGAAACTGCTTCCAGTTCCCCTCTCCAACATGAGACTGGAGACAGAGAGGGGAGAGAGAAGAGAGAGAGAGAGACAGAGACGGAGAGAGAGAGAGAGACCCAGCCTGTTCTCGCCAGCCTGTTTTTAGACAGCGGTGGTGGTGGTGAGAATGTTCTCCAGCCTACTGGTGAGGTGGTGGGGGGGGTGGGAACAGCTCTGGAATGTCTTCTCCTCTGGGGCAGGGCCACGAGAGAGAGAGAGAGAGAGAGAGAGAGCTGCTAGCCAGCAGAGTCAGAGTCAGAGATGGGATCTAGTCTCAGATCATAATCCCCCCTTCCTCTCTCCCTCTCTTCCTCTCTTTCCCCCGCGAAAGAGACGCTGAGCCAGAGCTGGGACACGGTGACACGGCGAAGGCTTGGCTGCAGGCTGAGCTGGCGTCTCCGTCCATTTTGAGGAACGGGGAGTGTGGGGGGGGGGGTGGGGGGGGGGTGTGCTGGCGTTGGCGTCATGCCGGCGGCTTCCTTGTTGGTTTTTCCTAGAAGGGGAGCGAGGGTAGGGTGGGGGTGGCGCACTCTGACAAGTTCTCCCAGAAGGCCGCGGGTGCAGACGGAGCTCTGCACGTCGCTCGCTCGCTCACTGGTGTGGTAAACACCATCACACGGGACCCGGCGCTCTGATTGGTGGAGGGAGGGAGGCGGGTCCCGTGCGCGTGTGTGTTGGGGGGGGGGGGGGTTGTGTGTTCATGTCAAAACAAGGCAGCCCTCTATTCTGCAGAGTGACGCTGGCCCCGCCCCCTCGTACAACCAGAACCTGATCTCAGAGGGCCGTTACACAAGCTGTCCTCCCTCCTTCTCCACAGGGTTCTGGAGGCGACGGATCACCTCTGCGGGACACGCCCCTTTGTGTTCCAGCCAGTACAGACCAGCCAGTAGAGACCAGTCAGTAGAGACCAGCCAGTAGAGACCAGCAGAGACAATTAGAACCCAGTAGAAACCAGTAGACGCCACACACATCTATTTACAAATGTGCAATCAGTCCACAGTCCATTGTTAGGGCCTTCATTGACCATAGCGCTGGTGTCTGTAGCAGCTAACGAGCTGGTGGCTACTAATGGACTTCATCAGGGTTCAATTGCACATGTGTCAGCGCTAACGGGCTAGCCAGTTCGTGGTTCTGAGAACAGACACGGATCCATTCAGATCCGCCCCCCCCCGCGGGCTAACGCTAAGAAACTGGCAGCACTCGGCGGAGTCCAATTACCTCGCGGCACCGGGCCAAGGTATTCTCTCTGCATTAGAGGACAGACCCGATGGGCCAGATAGATGCAGGTTAGCACGGGGAGACGCTAGAGGCAAATGCTAGTGCAGCGGCTGGGGAGGGCTCAGGGAGATGCTAAAAAGCTACGAAAGAGAAGGCAATCCTCTCATTGTCGTACGTCTCAAGTGTGTGGCCAATGGCCGTCCGTCCGTCCCTGTTGTCACGGCGATCCTGTGGCCCAGGGACTGTGTGACATCACAGCCTAACAGCTTCCAGATCGTCAGCTTCCCCGGGGCCCTCGTCACCATAAACGCTAGCAGGAGGTGGAACGGAAGGCAGAATGAACGCGAGGTGAATAAGGTAGTGAGAGAGAGAGAGAGAGAGAGAGAGGAGAGTTGTCTTGTGTGTGTGTGTGGTGTGTGTGTGTGTGTGTGTGTGTTGCACGTGGGTCTGCCCTGAGCTCGTACAGTGCCGTGTCCTGTGGCTCCATCTCCCCCGGCAGCAGAGATCTCTACTGATGATGAGTCAGACTAAATTAAAACTCAGGACTAAATTAAAACGCTGCTGCAGTGAGCATATGGGACTAAATGGACCACATTCATACGCATTTACAACCTCTGTGGCCGACTGGCCGCTGAAATCGCTCCCACGACACGCGGTGTGTCGGTCATACATGCACCCACCTGCCCCTCACACACACACACACACACATACAATTACCCATTCATGACACACACACACGTCCATTCAGAGACACACTCCGTATTGAGGCGTTCACCCATGCGTTCATGCATTCATCCACCCACCCATCCACACAGTAACGATCAAGCAAAGCCAACAACCGTCTCGAGTGCAGCCGATGGAAGCTCAAGACGTCGCTCTCCGGCAGGAAGCCAGTGGGAGCGTGAGAAGGAACCGGGGCCTCCGTGTGCACCAGCCAGCATCAGATAAGAGCCCGTGGGCTGGATCTTGTGACCTTCATGGTGTATCAGGGCGGAAAACAAGCTACTGTACCGGGCCGTCTGCTGACAAACGCACTCACAGCGCTTTTCTAACTTGTGGCAGGAGCAGTTAGGGTCAGGCGCCTTGCTCAGGGACACCTGGGCACTGAGCTAGGGGGAGCCGGGAATCGAACCCGCGAAAACAACCCGCTCTACCTCCGGGTCGCTACTAACTGGGTGTTCTCCCCAAGCTCCTGTTAGATCTTTAGTCTTCCTGAGAACTATGGAGCGGGAAGAGCAAAAACGTCGAACCTGATCTTTGATACCTTGATGAATTTAACCTGGTGGGGTTTGGTGGGGTCTGGTGGTGTCTGGTGGGATCTGGGGGGACCTGGTAGGACCTGGTAGGACCTGGTGGGACCTGGTGGGACCTGGTGGGACCTGGTGGGATTGGGTGCCACATATCCATGACCATGGGAAAAGACGGATATAAGCAGCTGGAGACAGCGGAGAACTGAAGGCTCCTTTGTTCATGAACCAAACAAGATTGCATTTTTTCAGTTTGCTCTGAAGGATCAGGTCATGTTGTAGCAGTAGTCCCCCGGCTGACCTGATAAGGCCCACTTTGTACCGCATGACTTTCACCTGGTGAACATTCAGTACACTCAGAATGTGATACCAGTGGGTTGGGGTTTAGGGTATATATACCGTCTGGTACACCATTGCATAACACTGACCTGGCTGACCCTCGATCTGGCATCAGTTATCTCTGACATAAGCGACACCAGTTGGATCAACGGTAGGCTTTTTTTACCCCAAGGTACGCACGCCTTTACAGTTATCTACTCGTTCTTGCAATCTTTAGTGGAGAATGTTTAATGGGCTGTAAAACACAGTCAAGACGGGCTTATGAAACAAGGAGGGGTCAGACGCGAAGGGCATTGCTCATGAACCGATGAGAAAACATCGTTAAATTCATGATTAGGTTCCTTCTTCGGTAACCAAACTTCCACACCCAAAACCAAACCAAAACCACAAAAGAAATTCCACCCCTGGGAACGGAAAACCTTTTCTCTGGCGGGAAATGTACGCCGGCGTAGACCATAAAACCAAACTCAGCACGTGGGTATCTTTAGCATTAGCAACGCTAGGTTGACGGCCAAGACGACGGGTAGCGAGCAGCCTGCTAACGAGCAAGCTGGTCCTGCTGTGCGCAGGCCGTTGGAGACAGCAGAACAACCCTGGCACCAAAAAACAGAAGCCGACGGTTGTGACAGTCGGGATGTGTTGATGACGGAGGTTCAAGGGAACTGTAGTTCCCAAAAGACTACAGATTCCAGAAGGCTCCGGCACCAAACCGCTGATGGAAACTTTGACCAATCGCCCTTCGCCCTAGATAAATATCCTCCAAGACATTTTTAGAAAACACTAAAAACCAACTCTGGCCACTCTGGGAACATGTTGATGGTAAATTCAACCAGGACAGGAAATCTACTGATGACATCACCGCTTCGCCTGGAAAACTCTACCAGCCAAGCAACTGTATTAATACCTAACCAAGAACTTTCTACCTGCCAAATGGTAAAATGTATCTGCCATTGGCTGGTGTGGATTTTGGACCCTGTAACCCAAACCCACAGACTCACTTCCTGGTGGGGAACATTGTGTGTGTGTGTGTTTGTGTAGTTTCACATAGAAAACACCAGATAAGGAGTCCTTGTCTTGCTTCTGTAATGTACGGTATTTCCAAGTAAAACAGGATAATGGGGGCAGGAGGGGCGTGTCTGGATACAGGTCAAATTAGATCAAACCCTCACAGCGTTTCTGTACGTTAATTCTTGCCATACTTTGCGGATTATTGGCCATACTTTGCTGGAGATGCATGTTAAGTAGGGTCGGCCTGCATGTTTCCACAGATAAGAAACAACTATCGTCCCCATTAACCGTAAGTATCCATTATTTATAGGGCCCAGAGTTCATGAATAAATAACAGACGCATTAATGGAGGTTCATGTATGGGAACTAGAATCATACTTCCCTTCCTGCTCGCCTACTGCTACCAACAGTGGCGTCAGACAAAACCCCGCCTCCACCGCCCCCACCACACCGCCCCCGTTCCTCCAACCAATCAGACGCCCCGGTGCCTGTGACACGGGCGACCGAGGGTACTGCAGGTCGAGCGAGTTAATTATCACCTCTGTGGGGATTTTACAGGATTCTGTAAAACCAGAAGCTCAGCTCAGACCTCCTCTAGTCTACTGTACCACCACAGGACCAACGGAGTGGGGGGGGGGAGGAGTGGGGGGAGGAGCGGGGGGAGGAGCAGGGGGGAGGAGCAGGGGGAGGAGAGGGGGGAGAGGCCCACACACCTCCTCAGTAGTGGAGTGTTTCTGGCGGAGGTTGACAAGGCCTGGCGGGGCCCAGCTCGCCGTTAAAAGTTTTCCATCAAGAGCAGCCAGTGTCTGCTCACTGGATTACCCAATTTCGGGGTTTGTAAATCCACACAGTCTTAATTGTTTGTTTGCCACCGAAAAAAAACCCCTGGCTCCTGCACCCTGGCTCCAGCGGAGGAGGAGGAGGAGGAGGAGGAGGAGGAGGAGGAGGAGGAGGAGGTTACTCCCGGGCACGGGGGTGAGAAGAACCCGCAAAGCCAAGCGTTTGGCAAACAGCCGCGTTGGCGTGGGAGACGTGGAGGGACGGTCGACAAGGTAGCTCGCTAGCTAGCCGGCCAACAAACGCTCAGACAGCGGAGCAGTCGGGCCTCGGAGCGCCTCATTGTACATACGATATACAAGCAGCTCCAAGTCACCGCACCGCCGCGGGACCAGGGGCCCAAAACACAACACAGAGGGCCCGGAGATGTGTACACCTCGTGGATGTGTGTCAGGGGTCAGAGTTGGGAGTTCCTGTCAGGGCTTCCGCACAGAGAACTGATTGTCAGCACGTGACAAAAAAGAAGAGGAGAGAAAAGCTCTAGAGAAGAGAGAGAACCATGGGAATGCTGTTAATATAAATTACATGTTGGCCCTGCAGAGGGACTCTCTGAGTTTATAGGCTGTAATTAGGGAGTTGCTAGGGTGGGGGGTAATGGGGGGGTGTTCCTTGGCCTGGATTGGTGGAGAAAAGGCAGTAACCAGGAAGTGTGTTGACACAGAAGACGCACGATGATGTTTGGGAGAGCGGTGTCTATGGCAACCGCATCCCTTCACCCGGGCTGGCGGGCCAACCCTGGGAACTGCCCTACGCTCTCATCATCACTAATGACTTGTTGATGCTCCCAGTATACAACTGCTGTACGACCGTCCCTGGAAGGAGGGAGGAATCCCTCTTGTCCCTCTTGTCCCTTCAAGGTTCCTTCACCTCTGGGTTTAGGGAGTTTCCCCTCCAAGTCCTCCAGAGGGACTGGGGGTGAGGGAGGTGGTCTGGTATAATGTGGTCTGTGAAGCCCTTTGAGACTGAAACCTTGAATGTTGGAGAATTACAACAGGCTCGACGAGCGTCCACCAGGACTTATGTTGGTTGAACACGAACGTACGTGTTGACACAGACGATGAAGTGCGTAAAGTCGCCGATATCGACGTGGTAACTGGATCGTGTCTGTGCGGCTGCGGTCTCGGTCTGGGTACGAAAAGGCAGGGGAAGTATTATGTTCAGTCCCCACAGAGTGTTGCACAGATACTTCCCGGTCAATGAGTTGTGTATTCAATTCATCCGAGATCTATCAGGGAGATTAATTTGACAGTACCAGGAAGGATCAAGAATTTGCTCCGTTCGATGATCATGTAGAGTAAACATGTGCTGCACAACTGCAGTTCATCGACGCTTGCAGATCAGCTGCAGAACAGATTTAATAAAAAAAAAACTGAACTACCTTCTGAACAGGCTGGACTCCATTTGACTCTGTGGAGAGTGTGTGTACTACTGCTAACAGCTAATGCTTTCAGATTCACCATGTACTCCGTGATTGATTCTGCTGTTCCGTCTGGCGGTGGACTTTTATATCTTTATGGACAAGGCGGCGAAGACCGAGAGGAACATGGATCGAATATGAGAGGGCGGGAATCAAACCTGCGTTCTCTATAAGTTGTTGTTCAGGATGCCAAAGAATCCATCGAAGCGTTGACTGAAACGCGGCCCAGCTCAGGCCAGCCGGTTCACAACCTGTTTTTAGCCTGTGACCCAATTTTTGGGGCAATATTTTTGTGCATCAGCTTCCACAGAACACACAGGGTTCTATTCTAGGGTTCTATTCTATTCTATTCTATTCTATTCTATTCTAACCCAAACAACGTATGGCCGTGTTATCAATGCCTCAGCGAACGTACATCACACCGCACCAAGTGGTTAGTAGTAGTCTGGTCCTGGCTACACAATAATGTACAAAACAAAGAACTCAAGAGGCCCGATTACACCACCAGGCGTGACAGTGATTAGCCATCATAAGCCGTTTCATAATAATCACTCTGAGTGGGAGAGTCCACCCAGACGTAAGATCAGCCTACCAGTTGGTACAGTCCAGGGGGCGGGCCGGTCACCTGATCTCGTCAGCGTAGAGCTGGGTGGACACTCCCACTTGTGATGTGAGACAGGGCCTTGAGGAGACCTTTCAGGCCACCCCGATATGGCATCACATATCTACGGTACATAAAGGTCAAGAGTCTGCAATATCCCGTGACCCCCATTATGCATATCAGGTGACCCCAAGTGCGGTTGGGGTCACCACATGTTGGTGAACCACCGTCTTGGAGAGTGAAAGTGCGTCTCACAGCAGCACCAGCGTGTAAATGTATTATAGATCATAACTCCATTATCTTTACATTACAAACTCCCCCAGCACACCTGGGAGTGCCGAGGTTTCCGGTGTCGGGTCAGGGGGGGGTCAGGGCAGCGCCAGGCCGGCTGGACGCCTCTCCTCTCTAATGGACCTGAGTGCTAGTCGCTGCTAGCTGCTACGTGCTAATGGATGTTTAGCCTCCAACGTCTGTCTAGTGTGGGCCCCGCTAGATGCTACAAGTGCCGGTTGCTGTTAGCTCAAGCTGCCATGTGCACCAATAAATGCTAGCCTCTGTGAGCTGTTGCTATGAGGCGTGTGGACATTTGCTTCCCCACTCTGCAAAACAAGCAGCATCAACCCCCCGTCGGTTTAGTGTTCACCGCAGAACACGGAAACCTGAGAATCGTACAAACAAACGATAAACAATTAGCACAACCGTTAAATTAATTATCCTGAAAGTAAAGCAATAAAAAACACGTCAGGAACGCGAGCGCTGCGGCCTCGCTCCTCTCTCTCTCTCGCCGGAGACCTTGAGCTTCCCCTGCGCCCTCGGCTCTCGATCCTCTCAGACGTTTCAGTGACTTGCTAAGTCAGGGGGCAGGAATGTCTCTCACAACGCTGACACTTTGTGCTTTCAATCCTGAGAAACACATTCTTGGACCCAGAGTAAACCTGGTAGCATTCAAAGACTTCACAAAGGGTCACAAGCTTGACATTTGAGCATTTTCCCCTCCCGTTCGGTTTTACAATATCTCAGGGCTTGCTTGCGCAACCCTTCAACACCCGAGCGGAGCTTCCACTTCGTATGTTACTAACTCTGACCTACTTGCCATGTTCTTCTTTCTTTGCCACAACAACACTTTTTTTAACGAAGTCACCTCAGAGCCATTTGGGAACTAATAAGTGCTTTGACTTTGGCTCCAGTAAGCAAGCAAAAACACTCATTAAGAGGCCGAGAACGCCGAGAACGCTCAGGCGGTTCTGCGAGAGATCAGTCGGTAGGATTTCCTCTACGACGACCGATCACACTGATGACATTATATGACTTTTTACAACCCGCTGCCCATGTGTGCACCTGAGAACCGTACGCCCGTGTCCAATATTACATTTAACCGGATGTATACGAACAAATCAGTGTGTGTGTGTGTGTGTCACCCGAGGGGACGACTGGAAGGAACAAACAGAGAAGGATCCCAGCATCTGCAGCTGACAGCCACTGAGGAGACACTGCACGTTCTGAACGACGCTACGCTAACAAGACCCTTAAGAAGTCTCTAAAAATAAACGCATTAAGCACGGAACGGATAGGGACTCATCTGTTGAAGAAAAAGGACAAAATATGATTCGCTCCATGGGGTGTTGAAACGTGGATATCAAGAGCAGGATTCTGGGATGTTTACTTGATGTAATGACAATATAATGTCATCAGGACGTAGACAGTAACAATGTGTTCACACTCACAGCGAGGTACCGAACAACAGATTGATTTGATATCGGGGGCCGAGACTCAGGTACTGGTCGTGAACGGTGTCTGTGCCCGACGACATCCGATCAGTCTCATAGCATGAAGTGACACGACGGACACATCCCAGCAACGCACAAGAACTCGTAACAAAACACACAACTTTATCGGCAGCTCCTCTGCGACAAAACATCCACAACAACACAACCCAGCGGGTCCTCAAGGCCTGCGCCTCCGGGCGTTGTGATTGGTCAGTCTGTTGTCGGTCCTGACCTACCCGGGATCGTATTTCAGAAACCAGACCACGAACGACCGTACAAATATGCTGGCCTGGCACCTTCGGCTTCCACACACAAACAAAACAACAACAACAACAGGTTGTGCGTTTTCCCAACGGCGTGGAGAAATCGCTGAGCGGAGCGGATCAAACTTCACACCGGGGTGGCGGATATCACCGGAGCCCTGAGAGAGAGAGAGAGACGTTAAATATCGTCCACGTGGATTCATACGAACGCTTGGTGTTGGGTTCACGTAGAACCACTGAGCAGCGTTAGACCCGACACTTGAGTGTCTTGGTATTAAAGGGTACGTAGAACACGCTCCAGCCGAAGAAGAACGCCCACCTAAGAGCTTCTAAAAAATGCAGTCTGAGCAGTCGTGACCGCGGACCGTCGACACACACACAGGGTTCTATAGGAGGCAGCGCTGACTGAGCAACTCTATACTTCTATAGTTGTTCAGTTGAACTGCATAACGAATCAGAGGAGATAATCTGACAGAGCCGCCTGCTGGGATTGCGACAGCTTTAACGACAGAATTACCCAAGTGGGTGACGTGGTCTAAAAACAGGCTTAGAGGTGAGGTCAGAGATATGACTCAGATTAATAGTTCCGACACCCACCCTGTGTGTGTGTGTGTGTGTGTGTGTGTGTGTGTGTGTGTGTGTGTGCGTGTGTGTGTGTGTGTGTGAACACGCGTGTCTCACTGAACATGCAGTTAATTGCACACTGCATTGCCACACTGCGCATGTGAAACGCGAGCGGGGGACACGTGACCGGGGGTGCAGGCTGCGCCCGGTGAGAGGACAGACGTCCGCGGCGGTAAACAAACAGTCGGCGAGCGAGCTGCCACCTCAGCGCGTTCTGTGGCGACCATAAACTGAACACAGCGCTGCGGCGGCCAGACAGAAGGTCAGCCGTGTTTGTTTTGAGGCGCGGCGTTTCGGGCGCTCAACCTTTTCAGTGATGAAATGTTTTGCCGTGTGCTGGTGTCGCCGTTGTGTTAAAACTGTAAATAAACTGCGCGGCGTTGTGTTCAAACTGTAAATAAAAGCAGACAGACGCAGACGCAGACGCAGACGCAGACGCAGACACAGACGCCGGCTCTGGAAACGTGACACCGGAAGACGCGTCTCGTCCGCCGAGTGAATTACGCGACCTCCTCCTACGGCGACATTATGCCACGAGGACAATTAAATCAGCAGCGGTTGTGCTTTCAAAATGACAGGAAAAACCGGTAGCTGCGCGAGCAACGAGGACACACACACACACACACACACACACACCGCCTTCTGAACCGTTACCGTGGCGACAGCACGCCAGCCCCGCCCTCGCCAGCAGGCCTTGGCGCTAAATGAGGCTGTAACCTCGCGAACGCTCAGAGAACCACGCGGTCTAAAGGTTAAAGGTTCCTCTGCCTGGTGGCACCTCGTGTTCCCTACTTTCGAAAGAGTTCCCTACTCTCTAACCTATTCACTAGTGTTCCCTACTTCCGAAAGAGTTCCCTGCTCTCTACCCTATTCACCAGTGTTTCCTACTTCCTAACATGTTCCCTACTCCCTAATGCCTCCTACTTCCTAAAGTGTTCCCCACTCCCTACTATGCACAATCTGCTGATGAATTCAAAATCCCTGCTAACCAGTCTAACGGGCTCACTGCATTCGTTACCCTTTTCTCCCAGATGTGTCAATCCTCATATTGTGTTTATCTTCTTCTCATCACTATAAAACTAAGTCATCAAGTCGATCGCGATAAGCCGGTATCTTCATATCACACCGCTGTACAACACAACTCCAACACGATAAAGGATCGTATTGAATCAGTGCTCGGCTTACTTTAGGCCCAGCGGCGAACCACAAGTGATTACATTTAAGCCAACATGCATTTAATTTCCATTCAGCACAAACTCAATAAACTGATCCTGGATAAGTGGGCTGATCTGGTCGTGTGCGAGGGCACCTGGCTGCAGGGCAGGCGGGCCCCTGGCTGCAGGGCAGGCGGACCCCTGGCTGCAGGGCAGGCGGGCACCTGGCTGCAGGGCAGGCGGGCCACCTGGCTGCAGGGCAGGCGGGCCCCTGGCTGCAGGGCAGGCGGACCCCTGGCTGCAGGGCAGGCGGGCACCTGGCTGCAGGGCAGGCGGGCCACTGGCTGCAGGGCAGGCGGGCCCCTGGCTGCAGGGCAGGCGGCCTCGTGGCCCTTCAACTGGGATAACAGAACAGACCACCTCTCCTCCTCCTCTCTCCTCCTCTCTTCACCCCTCTCCTTTCTCCCTTCTTTTGTCCCATTCTCTCCCCTCCTGTCTGTTCTCTCCTCATTACTCCATCTCTTTTATTCTGTCTCCTCCCCTCTCTCATCTCTCTCCTCCCCTCTCTCATCTCTCTCCTCGTCTCTCTCCCCCCTGCGGGGAAACCTGAGTGCGTGATGTTATTGAGCGCGAGGCAGCTGACAAAGCGATCACCAGCGGAGCTGTCTTGTTGGCCTGCGGACATCATGAGACAGAGGAGGCCTCCGACGACCCCCCCGACCCCATCACCCCCGACCTACACCACCGCCGCCGCCACCATCAACAACACCACCACCCGCCCCCACCCAAACCCCCACACACACACAGTATCCTGTCATCACACCCGTAGGCCCCGACTGGCTGCTCATCCATTGTCATGCGTTTGTTTCACAGTTCTATCATAGATACAGTACATAGAGAGACAAATAGATTCCATCCATCCATCACCCAGCCCCTGTCAGGACGTGTGCGGGCCGCAGCACCTGTTTCCATTATGAACCTTGTGATGATACAGGAAATACAGCCTGCAGACAGCGAGGAGATTCAAACAAAGATAACATTAAAGCGCTGATTGCGGCTTAATTGGTTTAGCTGTATTTTTGTGTCCTTGACTTGAGAGATGTTTCCCGTGTTACAACCGAACATCCAGTTGGTGCAAAAAAAACAAAACTCTCTCCTGGCTCCAACCGGTCGAGATCAGAGCTATATTTCTAAGGATTGGTTTATGGAGGACAGAGAAAGACGGCATCGGCTGACCCATGTCTCAACTCCCAGCCACCCTGGCCTCCTGCTAACCGAGCGTCTGTCTCCGCCATGACACCTGCCAGGCCACACCGCCTCCTTCCCCAGGTGCTGCTCACTCTGAGGAGGAGATGATGATGGAGGAGGAGGAGGTGTCGTGGATGAGGTGTAAGCGCGAGGTGACCGATTCCCTCCGGCTGACAGGATGTTGGGCGGGAGCTCTGGCTGCCAACAGACCAGTCCTCCCGGTTCTCATCTGAGGACAGACGTTCTGAAGACACCTCCAGGCTCCGGTCTCTACGGCTTCCCCCACAGAGGGAACACACCGAGCAGACATGGAGTCAAGTCAGACAGACATGCGGCCAGACCAGACAGACATGCAGTCAAGTCAGACAGACATGCGGCCAGACAGACATGCAGTCAAGTCAGACAGACATGCGGCCAGACAGACATGCAGTCAAGTCAGACAGACATGCGGCCAGACAGACATGCAGTCAAGTCAGACAGACATGCGGCCAGACAGACATGCAGTCAAGTCAGACAGACATGCGGCCAGACAGAATTGCAGTCAAGTCAGACAGTACATGGCGGCCAGACAGACATTTGCAATCAAGTCAGACAGACATGGCAATCAAAGTCAGACAAGACATGCAGGCCAGGGGACAGGACATGCAGTCAGACCAGACATGCAGTCAAGTCAGGACAGGACATGCGGCCAGACAGACATGCAGTCAAGTCAGGACAGACATGCAGTTCAACAGACATGCAGTCAAGTCAGACAGACATGCAGTCAAGTCAGACAGACATGCAGCCAGACAGACATGCAGTCACAGTCAGACAGACATGCAGTCAAGTCAGACAGACATGCAGTCAGACAGACATGCAGTCAAGTCAGACAGACATGCAGTCAGACAGACATGCAATCAAGTCAGACAGACATGCAGCCAGACAGACATGCAGTCAGACAGACATGCAGTCAAGTCAGACAGACATGCAGCTGAGCAGGCATGTTGAGCTATGTGGCCGTGCACGCCCCCTTCGTGTGTGCCCCCCCCCGTGCACGCCCTCTGCCCCGTGCACGCCCCCCGTGCACGCCCCCCGTGCGCACCCCTGCGTTTATTTGCGAGGTGAGGCCGCAGGAGAAGCAGGTCAGTGTGTGTGCTGACCTCTGACACACTGACTGATTTACTGAGCCTCCACCCAGGCATGCCAAGACACACCCACAACAGCCTCACAACACACACACACGGACGCACGGACACACACACACACACGCACACCCACCCACCCCCACCCACCAACAGCCAAAACACACACACACTCACTCACAACACACACGAAAAACAGCACACACACAGAGACACACACTCACTCACAACACACACGCACACACGCAAAACAGCACACACACAGAGACACACACTCACTCACAACACACACGCACACACGCAAAAACAGCACACACACAGAGACACACACTCACTCACAACACACACGCACACACGCAAAACAGCACACACACAGAGACACACACTCACTCACAACACACACGCACACACGCAAAACAGCACACACACAGAGACACACACTCACTCACAACACACACGCACACACGCAAAACAGCACACACACAGAGACACACACTCACTCACAACACACACGCACACACGCAAAACAGCACACACACAGAGACACACACTCACAGCTGGGCATAAGGGAAGTGGTGTTCTCTGAACTGTCAGTTTTTTCGTCTCTCTTGGCTCGACTTTCATGATCTGAATGACGAAACATGAATATCATTCACACTCTGAAACATGCGGATTATATGTGAGTTATGTGAGATGAAGGGTTGTAGTAACTATTACTCCGCTACTCCACAAATATTTACATTCATAAAAGACCGGCAAACATAAACTTGCGTAAGCTTAAACACATAAAGCTGAATAGCAAATGACCCACAAAACACTGATGCAATCAATGGGTGGAAACACGCCTCTCTGTGCGCGTGTGTGTGCGCGTGTGTGTGTGTGTGTGTGTGTGTCAGAGATAACCATTGACATGTATTGGTTATCGTGGAGGCCCTGGGGGAGGCAGGGAGGTGCTCTCTATCACGTCCTCAGTGTCAGTGTGTGTGTGTGTGTCATCAACGGCCGACTTTCATGAAATCACCGTTTGTCATCACGCCGGTACGTGACTCTGTGTCCGTGTGTGTGTGTCAACTTCACGTGAATCGGGCTGTCAGTCAGTCAGTCAGTCAGTCAGTCAGTCAGTCTGTAAAGATAGAAACCATCACGTCTGCTCATATCTCAGCTATTATGCGGGAAACCGAGCAATTATGAAACTCGTTCTATGAGCCTTGCAACTATGAGCGCTATGAAAGCTGCTCTATTCCTATGTTCTCCTATATTTATGCACCACAGTGATGTATTGCTGCCTCTCCTTCAACAAATGTACTCTTTGTAAGTCACTTTGGACCCCGCCCCCTTTCCCCCCCCCCCCACCCCCACCTCCATGATAAGCAAACATGTGAATGGTTATCTCTGACACACACACACACACAACACACATACACACACACACACACACACACACACACACACACACACATACACACACACACACACACACACACACACAGAAACCAGTGGACTATAGTAGCCTATAGTGAACCAGACACTAGACACTAGACACCCCCCCCCCCCTCCAGATCCCTCCATATTGGACCCACCACCAGTCCAGACCCCCCACCCCTGCCTCCATAGTGCACCCATCACCAGTCCAGACCCCCACCCCCTGCCTCCACAGTGAACCCATCACCAGTCCAGACCCCCACATAGTGAACCCATCACCAGTCCAGACCCCCCACCCCAACCTCCATAGTGGACCCATCACCAGTCCAGACCCTCCCACAAAGTGAACCCATCACCAGTCCAGACCTCCCCACATAGTGAACCCATCACCAGTTCAGACCCCCCCACATAGTGAACCCATCACCAGTCCGACCCCCACACAGTGAACCCATCACCAGTCCAGACCCCCCCACATAGTGAACCCATCACCAGTCCAGACCCCCACACAGTGAACCCATCACCAGTCCAGACCCCCCCACATAGTGAACCCATCACCAGTCCAGACCCACACCCCTAGTGGACCCACCTGCTCCTTCCTCTTCTGCCAGCGGCCGCACGGACTCTCCTCCAGGATCTCGCTCTCATCCTCGCTCTCCTCCTCTTTCCCCTCCGAGCCTCCGGAGCTCCTCTCCGGGACCGACATGGTCATCCTGGGTGGAGGTGCTGGTGCTGGTGGTGGTGGTGGTGTGTGGTGCTGATGGTGCTGATGGTGCTGGTGGTGGAGGTGCTGGACTCCCCGGAGGTGTGGTGATGATGATGATGATGATGATGCTCCGCAGCCTCTCCTGGTCCCTCCTCCCTCCCTGCCTCCTCTCTCCCGCCCTCCTCCCTCCCTCCGTCCCCAGGTCCTCCTACCAGGTCCTACAGCGTAGATCGGGGGTCCAGGCCAGTCCGGTCCGGTCTATTGAGGAGAACCCCTGCAGAACCGGTCTACTGGACCCTCACCCGGGGGGAGGGGAGGAGGAGAACCCGAGTCCGGGAGATCTGATCCGGACCTGGAGGCGGCGGACTGAGAGAATAATAGACCAGAGCGCTCCTGCTCCTGCTCCTGGTCCTGCTCCTGGTCCTGGTTCTGCTCCTGCTCCTGGTTCTGCTGCTGGTTCTGCTCCTGCTCCTGGTTCCTTGTTTACGTGCAGATCAGACGCCGCCTCCTCCTCCTCCTCCTCCTGCTGCTGCTGCTGCTCCTCTCACGTGTGGGGAGGAGGAGGAGGAGGAGGAGCTACAATGCTGCGGAGGGGAGGGCTACCGTAACGCTGCGAGGAGCTGCGCAGCGGTACCGTAACGCTGCGAGGAGCTGCGCGGCGGTACCGTAACGCTGCGAGGAGTTGCGCAGCGGTACCGTAACGCTGCGAGGAGTTGCGCAGCGGTACCGTAACGCTGCGAGGAGATGCGCAGCCTACCGTATGTATGGTTGATAGGATCTGACTCTTATATAATTTATTTTTAATCTTTATCACAACTATTTTTTGTCATCTTTATTGTGTCTGCAACAATTTCAATATAAACACCAACATACACAAAGGCAGTGGTTCTCAAGCAGTTTTTAGGAGATCATTTTCGGGAAAATGTTTACTTGTTGGCTACTCAATTGTTCGGGGATTAAATGTAATTGTTTATTCCTGTGCTCAGAGAGAAAGTTATGAGGCTATAATAACCATCTAAACCTCAATCTAAATTAAAATATTATATTGTTCAGATCCCAGAGCCAAGATAACAGACCTGTTGAGTCCCTGGCTGGAGCTCCTTATTTAAATAATCACAATAATCACAATAATCACAATAATTAAAATAATACAAATAATTACAATAATCAAAATAATCAAAATAATCAAAATAATCAGAATAATCAGAATAATCAGAATAATCCAAATATTTAAAATAATCCAAATATTTAAAAGAATCATTTATATGTCGGCTCCATGCTGCCCCCAAGTGGTCATGGAGGGAACAACACACGCAAACAAACAGACTCGTTTTTATAAGAGAATACTCTGCCTGGAGACTTAATTATTCCTAATTCTTAATTAATTCTTAATTCTTAATTATTAGATTTAATTATTCCTCGTCACCAGCTAAATATATTAAATCACAATTAAGAAGAGGGATTTAAATATCCACCTACAAAAACGTAGCCTCCACGTCTACAGTGTTATTTTAAACGTCTGCTTCTGGAGAAGAAAATATACTAATAATAATAATAATAATAATAATAATAATAATAATAATAATATAAGGGAGAACGTAAAAGCTAAACCCCCCGAAAATAATACAAATAAAATAAATGTAGGCTGTAGTTTGTCCAGAGGGGGGCGCTGTCTCCCCTCCAGGGGACAAAGTCCTGAGTCACTAAAACTGAGACGAGATTATGACTCAACAGCACAGACAGACAGACGAGAGAGACAGACAGACAGACAGGAGACAGAAAGACAGACAGACAGATAGACAGACAGGCAGAGAAATAGACAGAGAGACAGACAGATTGACAGACAGACCAGCAGATAGACAGATAGACAGACCAACCGATAGACAGAGGTTCAGACAGGCCTGGTTTCTAAGAGGGAAATGTCTACTCTGACACAAGATAGACAGTAATTCAGTAAAACCAGGACAGTTTTATGATAGTTTTATGATGTTTTATGTCTTTCCAGATGAATGATGTGAACCCAGAGCTCTACTGGTGTAGACGACCTTGTTGAAGACAACAAAATATTACCACAAATTAAAAAAGAATCTGTGTGTGTGTGTGTGTGTGTGTTTGCATATCTTCTGGACAGAGTCACCTTTGAAACCAAACTGAGAGTTTAAAATCCAGAGCAAACAGTGTTGGCCGATCGGTTGACCATTAACTGATGACTGATCGATATATTTTTCTGTGTTTTAACTCTCCTCTGACTCTGAGTCTAGAGAGAAGGCTGAGAGGTCACCTGCTGGCCTGCGGGGCGATGTTCTGGCCACCGGGTGTCCCTGTGACTCATTCTTATGAAATGCACTCAACAGAAAAACATGTTTTTGAGTAAAGAGAGAGAGAGAGAGAGAGGATAGTATTTCCACTTTTATTGAAAAAAAATCACTACAAATTTCATCAGCCTCATAACAGGAAATCCTCAAGTCCTGCCACTTATAAAATCGAACAAAACTATGTTACATAAGTATAATAATAATAAGACACAAATCATTTATCCTAAAAATAGGACCAATAGGGTATTAGGTGGGCCTAGTGGCAGCCAATAGGGTGTCGGGTAGCAGAGCCTGACACCCTATTGGTTATCGGGGTCGGTAGCGACAGCCAATAGGGTGGGCGCTCCGCTCGTATAAAATCATCCTCCTGCAGTGGTCCAATCGGGTCTCCCGCATCTCCTGCAAGAACACAAACACCGAAAAAGAGTGAAAATCTGGACGTTTTAGGGTCTCAAAGGGCCCCTATTATACCACCAGGTGACATACGCGGTCTCAGAATCTCCCCCCTTCTGACATCACAAGTGGGGGAGTGTCCACCCAGATGTAGTGTGCTGGACAGGTCAGCCTACCAGCCTACCCAGTCCAGTCCCAGTGGACTGATCTATCCAGCACACTACATCTGGGTGGACACTCCCCCACTTGTGATGTCACAACAGGAGCCCTTTACGTCATTCCACCCTCCACGTGAAGGCGTCGTGACACTGCGTGGAGGAGGCGTGGCCTGCCCACCTGGGTGAGTTTGGGTTTCTGGATGCAGTGGACGTAGGGCTTGGGCTCCGCCTCGATTCCACCGTTGAATATCTTGTAGCAGACGGCACAGTCCATCAGGGGCTGTAGGCAGAGACACACCAACACACAGGAAGTCAGACCACGAAGCGACTCGAGGGATGAGGGATGAGGGATGAGGGATGAGGCATGAGGGATGAGGGATGAGGCATGAGGGATGAGGCATGAGGGATGAGGGATGAGGCATGAGGCATGAGGGACGTCGTTCTGCTCACTCTGTTGTTCCTGAAGGGGCAGGTGAGCGCGGTGGGCGAGGCCGTGCCTTTCGCACAGCTGGTGGCCTTCAGGTAGAAGTGATGGAAGAGGTAACTCGCCCCGAAGCCGGACTGGAACGGCACACAACGGTTCACGTTTAGCCCGGCCTCGTGTTAAACCATGAAACCATCTCCAATGTACTGTATGTTAAACCATGCTGTCATCTCATCGGTGTTAAATTGTATAATGTTATTCATTTGTATTGTGAATTAAATAATCCATTATTACATTACACATCATACATTCAATCATCTAGAGGTCGACATAATCATGGATCTGCTTTTCTTCTTTTTTTACGCATTGGTAGGCAATTTTGGAAGTTTAGGCCCAATGACCTACATTTCATAAATGTAATCTCCTTGAGGGATATGTTAAAAAAAATCAAAATGTCTTCCAGATGACGTCCAGATTACCTCGATTTCGGCCTTCCCAACGGTCCGGAAGAAACGGAAATGCAGCTGGACCCCGTGGTAGGACTGCAGCTGCTGGGACACCAGGTCCACGCCGACTCGGTAGTTGTGAGCCAGCTGGTCGTACTCCTCGATGGCCTGCGTCGGACCGGGACCCAGCAGCAGTACGAGGAGCAGCACGCCGGCCGCCAGCACCTCCTCCACCCTCTGCCTGAAGACAAGCTGCATGATCCGCTCTCTGTCCACAACGCTCCTAGACTGAGGAGTCGCTCTCCTGGTCGACCGGGATAAACATTAGCGACAACAGGTCCCGACTGGTCCCACAGAGAGCCTCCCCTCCCTCCTCCCCTCTCCTCCCTCCACCCTCCGGACACCCCCTTGACTCCTCCACTTCCTCCTCCCTCATTCTGAGTCCTCCACCATAACAAACCCTGACAACCGCCCCGCACCCCCGGGTAGTTCCCAGAACAGCGGAGAGATAAAAGCTGTTCAAGGCATTCCGAGAAGTTATGCGTGCAGGAGCATGATTAATGAAGTTCCTATCAGACGAGAGGCTTATCCCAAACACGGCCACAAGGATACAGATTATGGTCATACCGGATGTGATTCATTTCCTTTCCTTTCTAAAACAGAGTTTGTTTCCTCAGGCCATCAGGACTGTGAACTCTGACCTCTACACATGCTTATGACATATGACATACATACATGCAGACATACATGGTCTGTACTCACCCTATTGTATTTATTTTTCATTCTATAGTTTGTTTTTACATTTTTTTATACTGTCATTTATACTGTTTTTTAATTTTCATATTTCTCATCCCTTTTTTTTACTGTAAATATTGTCAATATTCTAGATGTTCTGGTTGTGATCGGTCCAATTTAAGTTATCTTTAGGCTTCTTTCACTGAGCATCGAGTTTGAGATGTCATGTTGAACATCTCAAAGCATAAAACCAACAAAGTCAAGTTTCTGAGAGATGATCGTCCCACAGAACGGCAACAAGTCGGCCGATCAATATTATCAATATATTGATGAGGAGTTTTATCAGGCCTCTGTCAGATCCTGTCCTGTCACCCAAGATTAAGGTCAAAGACGCTCCACATCCTAATCCCAATCCCTCACGCTCTGTCCTTTGAGAAGAAATGTCTGAAAAACACACACACACACACACACACAGTTTTTACAGAGTCAAACTTTATTGAATTGTACACTGCTACACTATTTAATAAATGCCCCACAGTATATAAAAAGAGTGCACAGTGTGTGGAAAGGTTTCAGCAAAATACAAGAAGGTTTAGATAAACGTTGAGCAGGAGACATGAAGGAGCTGCCAGCGGGGGGGCGCTATCCCGAGCTGGAGGCTAGCAGGGTGGGGGCCCCGTTGCTGTAACCCATCTGGTTACAGTGGTTCATCCTCTCTGTCTTCATGACCTGACACACACACACACACACACACACACACACACACACACACACACACACACAGACACACACAACAACAACACACCCTTCAATTAACCTCCACCCCATATGATTCAATATTGGATATTGTACATTTCTAATACTCAATATTCAATCAATATTCTGGAGTCAACATTACATTTGATATTGGTATCATTGTTATGTATATTGTGTTATTGTATTATCTTATTATGTATATTGTGCCGCTCAATATGTGTATGTAAGTATATACAGTATATGTTTATATAGGTGTATATTTTCATGTGTTTATATGTATATTTCCAATACATACAGTATATATAAAAATGTCTCTTCTTGCTATTTTATCTTTTTTGCCTACTTTTTTGGCGTCCTGTGGCCAAAGAAAAAAACGGAATAGTTTCCCTGTTCACAGTTTTGTTTTATTGTCACCTGTACATCATAACTCATGGCCGCTCGACATGAGTTATGATGTACAGGTGACAATAAAACACTTGGACTTGACATTAACTTGAGTGGACGGACTTACCCCCGTCAGCGCCGGCTTGTGGATGCAGTTGACGTAGGGCTTGGGTCTGACCTCCACCTCTCCGGCGAAGGTCTTGTAGCAGACGGTGCAGTCGATCAGCGGCTGAAGGAACAGACAAAACACTAAATACCACACGGGGATGAGTCGCAACACGAAGCCTCCTCCGCTGCGTCTTACTCACCCGGTCGTTTCTGAACACACAGTTGCTGGCGTCCGCGGTTCCTCTGGTGCAGTTTGTGGCCTTCAGGTAGAAGTTGTGGTACACAAAGTTCAAGTCGAACCCGGTCTGCAAGAAGTGGGCTGCAGTCACTCAGAAGTAGCACTCAGATACCAAACAACCAGCAGAGATATTAGACTGTCACAAGTAAAACTCTGACTAAGTATTGGCATCAAAATTCACTGGCAAGTGGTCAAAAGTAAAAGCACTCACTACATACAAACAGTATTCTGCATCGTAATATAATTACATTCTGGTTTTGCTTACAGTAAACTTGGTGAGCAGTGGTAGTGTAAGTACATTTGTTTTATATTTATATTTTATATAAATGTGTGTGTGTGTGTGTGTGTGTGTGTGGGCATTTTGGAGCATACTTCACTATATAATAAATATAATATTTATAATACAAGCCCTTGGTAATAGCAGCCTACACAAACAACCGTCAACAAGTCTCTAATAATAATAGTAGTAGTAAACAACCAACAACAGCAATAAATAATAATAAAATAATAATAATAATAATAATAACAATAAAAGTAATATAAAAGTAATAATAATAATAATAATAAGTAAAAGTACATAATAAAAAAAGTATAAATAATACAAATAATAACAAAATACATACAAATAATACCAATAATAATAATAATTAATGTAATAAAAGTAATAATAAAAAAGTAATAATAATAATAATAATAAAAGTAATAATAAAAAAGTAATAAATAATAACAAATAATACAAATAATAATAATAATAATAATAATTAATAATAATAATAATATCAATAATAATAATAATAAGATAATAATATAAATAATAATATAATAATAAATAATAATAATAATATATAATAAGTGAGCTGGTGTACCTGGATGTCGACTGCGTGGAGGCTCTTGAAGAACAGAAAGTGGTGGTTGATCCCGCGGTGAAGAGTTCAGTTTGTTCAACCGCCAGTCAACACCCTTCCTGTGTTCTCTAGGAGCGCAGCGTAGCGTTCACTGGAGCTCTGGGCCCCCGCAGGGACAGCCAGCAGCAGGGGGCCGCCTCCGAGCAGGAGACCACAGGAACACAACACAACACAGCCATCTCTCTGTCTGTCTGTCCTCTGTCTCTCTCTCCCTCTATCTCCCTCTGTCTCTCTCTGCCTCTGTCTCTCTCCCTCCCTCCCTCCCTCTCTCTCTCTCTCTCTCTCTCCCCCCTCCCTCTGTCTCTCTCTCTCTCTCTCTCCCCCTCCCTCTCTCTCTCTCTGTCTCTCTCTGCCTCTGTCTCTCTCCTCTCTCTCCCTCTGTCCCTCCCTCTGTCTCTCTCTCTCTCCTGAGTAGTATCGGTATACTCGTATCGGTATTCGGTATCGGCAAGTACCCAACTGTAAGTACTTCTAGACTTTCAGCCAATAGCTACTTTCCTTACTGAGGAGTTGGCAACACTGAGTAGGAGGCGGAGAGGCAAGATTATAACACCCACCCACTTAGAGCCCAGTACATCACCCAATGCACCACCCAGTACATCACCCAATGCACCACCCAGTACACAACCCAATGCACCACCCAGTACACAACCCAATGCACCACCCAGCCCTTCTTAAGGGAACAGCAAATCGCAGGAAACTGAACAATTGCGCCCGTCTTCGCAAGGCTGTAATAACAATACTAATAACAACACTAATAATAATACTAATAATAATACGTCAGTCATAATAATAATAATAATAATAATAATAATATTATTTATATAATCCAATATTAAAATATGCTCAATATATTGATGTTAAAATATAAATATGAAACAAATGCTCTCTGCAGAACAGCGACGTTTGTCTCCCCCTGCTGGTCGGTGTGTGCAGCGACAGGCTGTCCTCATATCACCCAGTGTTGCTGACTGACTGGCTGACTGTTTCAATGGACAGTTAAACAGAGTCTGATGGTTTCACGGAGCTAAACTTTATTGTGAATTGCAGGCCAACATTTCATTTGATGTTTGAGACGCGGCCGGGATATAAAAGAGCAATGCGTGGAAGAATTATCTTTATGTACCACAGTGATATAGCGCTGTCTCTCTTTCAACAACAAATGTACTTATAAGTCAAATCGTCTGCCAAATGCCCTGAATGGGAATGTAAATGTAAAAAGGCTGGAGAAAGGCTTTAACAAATAGCGAAGGCCACCACTAGAGGTCGATTGGTCAGAAGTCCCCGGTGTCAGCGATGCCTCCCGGCGCTCCGGTTCTGTCGCCCATCCGGTTACAGATGTTCATGTCCCTCCTCCTCACCGCCTGACACACACACACACACACACACATTAAACTCATGTGGGCCAACACTTACGGTATATCTACTCCATGGGTGAAAGGTGAAAGGTGAACGCGATGTACCGACCTCGGTGAGAACGGTCTTGCGGGCGCAGCTGATGTAGGGTTCCGGCACGGCCTTGACGCGGTCCCCGAAGGTTGCGTAGCACATGGCGCACTCCACCTCCGGCTGCGTGCGCACAGGAATACCTCAGTCCAGTCTCAACTGGCCGCTTAATTCATCATTAGCACAGTTAATCCTCCTCCTCTCTCCCCAGAGCAGGAGGAGGAGGAGGAGGAGCTACGTCTCTCCTCTGCTCACCTTGTTCTCTCTGAAGGTGCAGTTTCTGGTGTCCACGGTTCCTTGGGGACACTTGGTCGCCTTGATGTAGAAGCTGTGGTAGATGTAGAGCTCCCCGGTGTCGGGCTGCAGATGTGGACAAACAGAGGCTATCAACAGGACGACAACAACAACAACAACAACAACAACAAGCTGAACTGGAACGTTTGGGTCTCTTCTCACGTCGATGTCGGACTGCATCAGGCTCTTGAAGAACACAAAGTGATACTTTCCCCCGGGCCGAGAGTTCTGCTTCTCCAGCGCCAAGTCGGCTCCCAGCTTGAACTTGGCAGGCAGCCGTTCGTACGCCGCCTGGGCTTCAGCGTACGCCGCCTGGGCCTCAGCGTACGCCGTCTGGGCCGCGGCGTACGCCGCCTGGGCCGCGGCGGACGCCGTCTGGGCCGCGGCGGACTCCGTCTGGGCCGCGGCGGACTCCGTCTGGGCCGCGGCGGACGCCAGCAGAGCCCCCGCACCGAGGAGCCAGAAAAACACAGCGGCCATCTCTCTCTCTCTGTGTCTCCAGACTGTAGTGGTGGAAGCTTGGAGAACAACCACCCTCCCCTTTAAACCCCAACAAACACACCCACATGGGCACACATCCCAACCACCTCCTCTACACCAAACACACACACATCCCAACCTCCCCCTCTACACCCAACACACACACATCCCAACCTCCCCCTCTACACCAAACACACACACATCCCAACCTCCCCCTCTACACCCAACACACACACACATCCCAACCTCCCCCTCTACACCAAACACACACACATCCCAACCTCCCCCTCTACACCCAACACACACACACATCCCAACCTCCCCCTCTACACCAACACACACACACATCCCAACCTCCCCCTCTACACCAAACACACACATCCAACCTCCCCTCTACACCCAACACACACCATCCCAACCTCCCCTCTACACCAACACACACACATCCCAACTCCCCCTCTACACCCAAACACCAAACTACAACAATCCAACCCCCCCTCTACACCAAACACACCACACATCCCAAACCACCTCCTCTACACCACACACAACATCCAACCTCCCCCTCTACACCAACACCCCACAACATCCTACCTCCCCTCTACACCAAAACACACACACATTCCTAACCTCCCCTCTACACCAACACACCACTTTCCCAACCTTCCCCCTCTACACCAACCACACCACACATTCCCAACCTCCCCTCTACACAAACACACACACATCCAACCTCCCCTCTACACCACACACACACAATCCACCTCCCCCTCTCACCAAACACACACACACATCCACTCCCCCTCACACAAAACACACACATCCAACCTCCCTCTACACCAAACATACACACACACCCCAACCTCCCCCTCTACACCAAACACACACACATCCCAACCTCCCCCTCTACACCAAACACACACACATCCCAACCTCCCCCTCTACACCAAACACACACACATCCCAACACACCCACACCAGAACATCGCCTTTTCATAGTAGAACTATTTAAAGGTTACAGTTCATCACAGTGGATTTGGACAGAAGAGAAATGACAGCACAATGGGCCGAATAAATAGAAAATTATCTTTATTTGCCATCAATATTTGAACTATTTATGTACACAGTAAAATTCTGTCTTTGTATTGCTTTGCTTTTTTTTTTTTTTTTTTAATGGAACAATATAGTATTAACTTCTGACGAACCGGTCATATTCAGATGAACACAATCTACAAGAGAGACACACACACACATGCGTGCGTGCGCGCACACACACACACACACACACACACGCTCTCTTGACATGTTCTGTCTCCTGTAACAACACATCTGGATAAACACAACGTTAAAAGTGATGTCTTGTGCAGAGGATAAGATGCTTATACTGTACGGACACAGTCTTACTGTCTGTCAACACACACACACACACACACACACGCTTCTATTGAGATGAGTTGGGACACAGAAACACGGCAGCAAAGAAAAGAAAGCAAATGAATTTACAGTAAATGCTAACAACGAAACAAACATGCTCATCTCCAATCTCCGAGCGTGACTTGACAAGAACCGTAATTATTACAAAACAAAAAATAAAGCCTTCGTTGTCAGTGACCAGAGTCAAGATTGTCGTTATAATCCCGTCGGATTCTGGTGAAGAAAAACAAGTACAATTCGTTGAATGAAAGGGTTCCTCTAAGCAACAGTGAAACCACATAGTTGGCTGGTAACCAGAGACGACGACGTGCAATTAAGTGACGAACATAACGTTGGAATGTTGGAAAAAAAAAGAAAAACAAAAAGTCGACTAACAGGGCCGTGAAATGTCTCGCGCAACCACGTCCGGGTCCGCGTGCGCGTCGGGACGTGAGATGAATTAACTGGTCGTCGCTCCGGCATCAAAGTCACATGACGTCGCTACGTTTGGCACTCAAAACGACGGATATATACTTGGTGGGCTCCCACAAACAAAACAATGTTTTACCTTCACTTCACTTGTTATGAGGCAACATAACAAACACACAACCACGACGACGGCGGCTACTTTAGTCGAGCTACGGTAGATAACTTGTCTGCACGCGTGACCGCTGTGATCACCTGGACGACGCCGTTACTTTACGTTTTTTTTGGTACAACAGCAACATTTAGGTCTCCGCGACGTGTGCGTCTCCCCCTGCTGGTGAGGTCGACGTACCGCAGCGCAGACCCCCCCGGCCGCCCACATGGTCGACATCTGATTTAGCTTATCGTCACAAAAGCAAAGCAACAGCACAGCGAGCGACTCTTCATCTAAAACTAACGACTTTAAAGTCTGTTAGTTTGCATATAAATAAGGTTTCTTAAAAGGCAGCGATGTTACACGAAACATCAGTCACAGGAGGATAGATTCAGGAAGCTAAACAGAGCTACTTAAGGCGACGCTGATTTATCGAGCCGGTATACGTGAACTCCGATGGGACACAAAAGAAATATTACAAATATCTACGATAAAACACACAATTTAGTTAAATACTCGGATACTTCGGAGTCCTTAGAAAGTGCTGGAAGCGTTGAGTGACTGTGGTCTAAAATAAGGCAGAAGGCAGGAGACGGCTGACAGTTATATTCCTTAGGCGCTTGGTGATTTAAATTAATAATAATAATAATAATAATAATAATAATTCGTAATAGAGGAATGTGCCGCCACTCTAATCCCAGGCGTTAATCCTAGTCTGGGCCCAGCATCAACCTTCCTGTCCCCCGGGACGAGTGTGCAGGTTAAAAATAATCTCAGGTGATTAAAAGGTGATTTTTTTGGCGATTTAAACTTCTACGCCGCTATCTATCTATTTGTGATTTGTGTGCTCAGGTGTTGTGCGACTTTATTAGTAGAGCAGCGCATGACAAGACTCCGCCCCCCGATGCTAACGGCTAACAGCTAATGAGACAGGAAGGCGCGTGTGTCGGCGCTGCGGCTGGTAACTAAACTAGGATGACCTCTGACCCACGTCGTCGGCGGAGCATCGTCCAATCAGCTTGTGGTCTCTGAAACACTGGGTTCACCCCCCCCGAGTCACGGTGCATTCTGGGAAAGGGACTCTCGCATGATTGGTCGTCGGTGAAGCGCGGCGGGCGGCCCACCGCGGAGAGGATGCGGTTGCTAGGCGACGTCAGACCGGCATGTGCATGGTGTCGTACTCGTCGTGACCCTCGCGCTCGTCAAACTTCGGCTCCGCATCTTCCGCGTCCAGCTAGAGGGAGGAGGGAGGGGGGGGGGTGGGAGAGAAGAGGGAGAGAGAGGAGGAGGGAGAGGAGAGAAGGGAGGAGAGAGAGGGAGGGAGGGAGAGAGAGGGAGGGAGGGAGAGATGGAGAGAGAGAGAGGAAAAGAGAGGGAGGGGAGGGAGGGAAGAGCCAGGGAGGGAGGGGAGGGGAGGGAGAGAGCAAGAGAGAGGAGGGAGAGGGAGAAGAGAGAGGAGGGGAGAGAGAGATGGAGAGAGAGAGGAGGGAGGGAGAGAGCCAAAGAGAGGGAGGGAGAGGGAGAGGGAGAGAGAGAGAAAGAACCATGGAGAGAGAGAGGGGGAGAGAGGGAGGGAGGGAGAGATGGAGAGAGAGATGGGGAGAGAGAGGGAGGGAGAGAGAGAGGGAGAGAGGGAGGGAGGGAGAGAGCCAAAGAGAGAGGGAGGGAGAGGGAGAGCGGGAGAGAGAGAGGGAGAGGGAGAGAGGGAGAGAGAGAGAAAGAACCATGGAGAGAGAGTGAATAGAGTTTACAATAGTGGAGCATGGGGGTATATTATGGGATGTCGGGTCTACAGTGGAGCACGGGGGGGGGTATATTATGGGATGTAGGGTCTACAGTGGAGCACGGGGGTATTATGGGATGTAGGGTCTACAGTGGAGCACGGGGGGTATATTATGGGATGTAGGGTCTACAGTGGAGCACGGGGGGGTGTATATTATGGGATGTACGTACACAGATCATCTCCCTGGAGGTGAAGATGCGCGGCAGCAGGAACATCCTGACGGGGACGGTGAGGATGAGGACGAACGGGAAGGCCAGCGAGGCCTCGGTCGACATGACGACCCACAGCGACACCAGACACACCAGCTCGATGCAGGTGAACAGGTGCATGCGCAGCGTCCGCACCTGCAACACCACAACAACAACAACAACAACAACAACAACACCTGTTAGACTCCGCCCCCTACAGCCCCACCCATGCAGCACACCGGCTGGGTCTGAGAGGACTCGCAGCTAGCCAATCAGAGCAGAGGAGGGGTTACCGACGGCCATCGACGTTTGGTTACCGTGGTGACGTACAAGCGTTCCGGGTGCTACTATGTGATGCTGAGGGAGGGGGGGGGGGGTTGCCGTGGTTACCTTGCGGACGTAGGTGTGGTCCGGGTGGTACTTGGGGGGCATCAGCAGCAGCATCATGCGCTCCGTCAGCTGGATGCCGTTCAGGGACATGACCCCCATGTAGAGGAAGATCCCAAACAGCACGGCCAGCGGGATCTGCCTCAGGAGGTCCCGGATCACGATGGACATCCCTGGAGGAGGAGGAGTTAATCAGAGGCTCTTCCTGGTTTACAAAGTAAGTCCTACACACACACACAGACAGACAGAGACAGAGAGACAGAGAGAGAGACAGGCAGACAGACACAGACAGAGACACAGACAGACAGACAGACACACGTCTGTACATCACCACAGCAACCACTCACCGACCAGCACAGCGACCAGCAGGCCCGTGACCCTCTGCTCCTTGACCTCCTGGATGCGGGGCTTGTCACCGGGGGCGACGGCCTTGCTCATGACGGTGAGGGCGTTGGCGTGCGTGACGGAGCGCACGGTGGCCGCTGCCATCCAGGGCAGGCCGAAGAGCGCCGAGCAACCGCCCAGCACCACGATGAGGAAAAGGTCCAGGTGGAAGCCAGAGCCCTTCACCAGCATCCTCTCCTTCTTACTCACGATCAGCCTGGAGACGGGGGGGAAGGGAGAGAGAGAGAGAGAGAGAGAGAGAGAGAGAGAGAGAGAGAGAGAGAGAGAGAGAGAGGAGGAGAGAGAGAGAGAGAGAGAGAGGAGAGAGAAGAGAGAGAGATGAGAGAGAGAGAGAGAGAGAGAGAGGAGAAGATAATAGGTGGGGAGAGAGAAAAGAGAGAGAAGTTAGGGGGGGGTAGTGAGAAGGGGAGAGAGAGAGAGAGAGGTGAAGGGGTAAAGTGGGAGAGCAGAGGGGGATAGAGGGAGAGAAGAGAGGCTAGGGGGGGCTGGATGAGGGGAGAGAGAGAGAGAAAGAGAGAAGGGTGAGGGGGGAAAGAGAGAGGAGAGAGAATAGACAGAGAGAGAGACATGAGGGATGGGGAGGGGGTGAGGGGAGAGAGAAGAGAGACTTAACATTTCATCAGGTATTTTACATCGGTAACCATTTATTTGAACTTTTAAGAATTTGGTTTGTAATTCTTTCATTTTGAGAGGGCAACAAAGCGAGTGAGAGAGCGAGCAAGACAGTTTAAATCTAGTCCGAGCTCAAGAAGTTCAAAACTAATCTCAGCAGAGTATCGAGGCCACTTCTCGGACCCTTCTAATACCACGGGGAGGTCCTGTACGGACCCCCCACCAGGTCCTGGTCTACACCACCTGGTCGTGGTCTACACTCACGTGGTGATCTGGGTCTCCATGAAGATGAGGATGAAGACCAGCAGGGCCGGCAGCACGCAGGCGAACATCATCCAGACGGGGAAGGGCTGCTGGGAGCCCAGCGGGTTGATGAACCAGCCCCTCTTCTCTGGACTGGTGACCGAGAAACCATCAGGGACACTCAGCTTCTGCAGGGAGGGAGGGAGGGAGGAGGAGAGTGGGAGGGAGAGAAGGGAGGAGATAGGGGAGGGAGGAAGTAGGGGAGGTGGGAGAGGAAGGGGAGCAGGAAGAGAAGGAGGGAGGGAGGGAGGGAGAGAAGGAAGGGGATAGAGCGAGAAAGAGAGCAAGAGAGAGAGAGATGGAGAGAGAGCAGGAGATAGAGAGAGCAGGGGAGAGAGAGAGAGAACGATGTCAGGTCAGAATAATCAGCTCATGTTGAGGTAGAGTCTGTGGTTCTTTGAGGGAGAGCTGGAGACGGTATTTGTCCCGTTACTACTGCAGGTAAACCTTATGCCAGTGCTGCTATGTTAGGCAGGCAGGTAGACAGACAGACAGGTAGACAGACAGACAGACAGACAGACAGGTAGACAGACAAGCAGGTAGGTCAGTAGGCCGCTACGTACCTGCGTGTACGTGTCGTCCACAAAGTAGTCCAGCAGCACGGTGATGAGGATGGCGATGGGGACTCCGAAGTCTCCGATAATCCGACGGAACTGATCGACACAAACGCACCGCGCCGTCAGACCGGACTGGCACCGCCCCCTCTTACCCACAATGCATTTCTCCTCCCTTTAGCATCTCCATCACGCTCAGCTAAGTTGATTTCTGTTGCTTTACCAAAAAAAGGCTATGGGGGGGGCGTGTCTCACCCTGCCGGGGAAGAAGGCACTGTTCTTGAACTTGCGCAGGTAGTAGGCGATGAAGAACGTTCCGGCCATCAACACCAGAGACAGCAGCGCCGTGTTGGGCTCGCCCAGAACCTTCACCACCGCCGGCTCCGTCATCGAGCTGTTGCCCACGGCGTCCGGCATCAGGTTCTCTTCAGAAGAGTTGCCGATGGTAACGTTTTCGAGCGAACATCGCTTCAATGGGTGCTCCTTGAAGATCTGTATAGGGACGTCGATAAATACACATACATAAATATAAATATACATATATATATTAGGGCTGTCAAAGTTAACGCGTTATTAACGCGTTAACGCATTAACGGCACACATTTTTTGGACGCCATTAACGCAATTACGTAGTTTGACCTTTTCATTCGTTTATCACCGAAGTACTTCAAGCAAGAGGACGTGTTGTTGTTTAGGACATTGGTGGACATCACAGATGTATTTTTATATAAATATAAAATACATGATGAAAATATATACATACATGAATAATATACATCTATACACACATGCATGAGGTTAATACATACAGACATACTGTATATATTAGAATATTATGTATGTGTGTATAGATATATTTATACACACATACATGATGGAAACATATTAGGGTTAGGAGTTAACACGGTACACACAATTAATCAGGAAACCTTCACGCTTTTATCGTTTAACACTAATTCATGCACTTCCTCATTTGTTGGAAGTGATTTCTATGCAGAGTTGTGTCCTCGCCTGACTTGGCTTAGATACGTTTACCGAGAAACCCAGTCACCGCTCACAGCCTATTGGAGGGACTCGGATATAAATCTCAGCCAATCAGGGAGACTCAGATCTAATCACAGCCAATCACGGAGAATCCTCATCAGAAGGAATTAATCTCGCTTGAACCCAGAGCTCTGAAACATGGCCAACTACCTCTCACTGCAGTTCACCATCATCTGAAACACACACACACGCACACACACGCATGGTGAAGGCCGTACCTTGCCCAGCTTGTTGAAGGTCTCGCAGATGAAGATGAGGGAGATGAGGAAGGAGAAGATCTCCTGGGTGAAGCGGGAGACAAAGCGGACCAGGAAGCTGCCCTCGAACGCCACCATCACCGTGACGATGATGATGAGCCAGAAGCCGATCCACACGCGGCCCGTCAGGTACTCCACGTCGTTGGCCTTGCAGAACTGGAAACACGAGCCCCCACAATGCATCACTCTGCTACAGTACATGACATCTCTCAGTACTCCCTGTTGCCCTAATAGAAACACGAGCCCCCACAATGCATCACTCTGCTCCACATTGTCATCATTCAAAAAGCCCTCCAAACCCACCTCTCCAGACTTGCCTTCCCCAGCTAAAACCCGTCTCCCACATGTTTTTATTTCATGTTTTTATCTCTTTTAGTCTTCTACTAAAGAGTTTACTGCTTGTTTGATAACTACTGTATGTAAAGCGTCTTTGAGCACTTTGAAAAGCGCTATATACATTTGATGTATTATTAATATTATTACAGTACAACCCCCCCAGAAGGACGGGTGGGCTACTCACAGAGTAGAAGGCCTCCTCGAACACCAGCAGGGGTCCTGAGAAGCCGACCACCAGGAGGGGCTGGGCGCCCAGCAGGGTGAACACGATGCCCTGCATCGACGTGGAGATGATCAGCTCAGACACGCCAATCAGACCCTCCGTCTTCTCACCTGGACACACCCACCACACCACACCGCCGCCACCACACAGCTTGATTGGTACAGAACAGCGGAACGGTGATAATGAGACAGGGGGGGGGGTTATAAGGACGGAGTAGGGGAGGACAGGAGGGAGGGACGGAGGGAGCAGGGGGGGAGGCAGGAAGAGAGGGAGGGAGGGAGGGCATAAGGCAGGGAGGGGCAGGGAGGACAGAGGGAGCAAGAGAGCAAGAGAGCAAGAGAGAGAGCGCGAGAGAGAGAGAGAGAGAGATGGAGAGAGACCAGTAGGGGGGGTAGAGAGAGAGAGAGAGAGAGAGAGAGAGAGAGGGAGGGAGGGAGGTGGGGAGACTCACCCAGCAGGCCTCCGAAGGTGATGGCGGGGGAGAGGGCAGCGAAGTACATGAAGATGATGGCGGCCATACACTGGGGGTTGAGCGCGTCCTTGAAGTCGCTGAGGTACTTGGGGTACCGGCGCCGCACGTCCCGGATCAGACCCCCGAACAGGCGGCCCGTCCGCGCCAGGGGGTCGTCCACCTTCTTGGGGGGCTTCAACAGCGCCTCTGGAGGAGGAGGAGACGTCAGATTCACTCCCCAGGTAGTTAGTGGTTCCAAACCTGTGTGTGTGTGTGTGTGTGTGTGTGTTGCCCCTAGTGGTCTGTGAGGGGACTGCATGGGGGGTCCACTCAATGAAAACAACATTTTCTCTGAATATCTTTTGGGGGTTGTGAACACAATGTTAGCGTCAATCCCATAACATTTATTCGGTATACTAAGTAACCATGGTACTTTTGATAATTGGGTTATGGTTGGGTTCATAAAAATTAGACGTTGAAGTGGACCTTAAACACCATAAAAAAGTATTTCACCCCTGACTTTGCAGACGCTAGAACAGTTTGATTCAGCCAGTAGGAGGAGCCACTGAGTGTCGCCACAACCAGTGGGAGGCGCTGCCTACGACGGACGAAGTTTGCCGCACTTGACGCAAGGTCACATGGTATTTAACCGCAGCATAACACAATGTCACCAACACACACACACACACACACACACACACACACACACACACACACACACACACACACACACACACACACACACACACACACACACACACACACACACACACACACACACACACACACACACACACACACACACACACAGATCTGTGCAGGCTACTCAAAACTGCCCCATCATCCGGTATGCCTGGTCAGACCCTGGACCAGGAGGAGGAGGAGGAGGAGGAGGAGGCCTCACCCTTGTCCTCCATGCTCTTGGGCTCAAGCAGCTTGACCTCTTGCTCCTCCCTCTTGCGGAGCATCTCCCTCTGGAAGCGCGCCACCGAGTGCAGCAGCTCGTCCCCGCCCATCTCGGAGGGCGGCAGCACGATGCTCAGGTCCAGGAAGCTGTTGATGGCGTTCAGCAGGTCCTGACGGTCGTCCGCCAGGTAGGCAGCCTCGTGGAAGTGCTGCTCGCCACCCATGAGGAGGAGGGAGGAGGAGGAGGAGGAAGGGTCAGTTTAATCCAGTTGCGTTCACACTGGAGTCTGGAATAAGGGACTAAGCTCTACTATTACTTCATCAAATAAGTCTAAAAAGCTAAAATGACGCTTTGTTTTAAGGATTCATAAGCCCCGGCCCCACCTTGTCCGACATGAGGGTGGAGATGGATCGTCCGATCTGGTGGTAGTCCATGTTGGTGCTGGGCGGGCCCAGCAGGACGAACAGGAAGCGCACGGGCACCGGGACCTCCAGCACCGAGTCCAGCTCCACCGCCTCCTGCAGACGCACAAACGCCATGGTGGGCTGCTCCAGGAAGTCCACGCTGCCTGGAGGACCGGGGACCGGGAGAAACGTTAGAACCGAGCTGAGGACATCTGGGTGTGCATTGAGGGGTTCCACGGAGGACAGGGAGGACGGAGTACTACTAACCGACGAGGACCACCGTGGCTTCAGCGTTCTCCGGGATCTTCTCCAGGAGCTTCAGCTCGTGTTTGGACTTGGATCGATGCATCGTCCCCAAGGACTCCTTCATCTGGGAAAACTACAGGAAGACACCAAAACTACAGTCAGAAAACTACAGGAAGACACCAAAACTACGGTCAGAAAACTACAGGAATACACCAGAACTACGGTCAGAAAACTACAGGAAGACACCAGAGCTACAGTCAGAAAACTACAGGAAGACACCAGAGCTACAGTCAGAAGGAACTGAATTCTGCATTCAGTAGAACCGAGATGGAACCAAGATGGCGGCAGGGACCCCGGGACCGACCTGCGCGTCGTTCTTCTCCATGTCGATGCGTAGCTCCGCCTCCCCGGGGACGGCGGTGGAGCCCATGAGGGGGTCTGTGACGGTGGGCTCGCCCGGGTGCTGGTGGTGGTTGGCGGCCTGGTGGTGGTGGTGGTGGTGGTGGTGGGGGATCAGGCTGCCCAGGCTGGCGGCTGAGATGTTCCTGGGGAAGTGGGGGGTGTGCTCCTTCTCATCGCTCGGGTGACTGGGGGAGGGAGGGAGGGAGGAGGGAGGGAGGGAGGGGAGTGTTAGCAGGAGGAAGAAAGATCACATAAATGACCTTAACCACGAGTGATGTCACTTGGGGACACGAGTAAGACGAGGGATGCAGCTCGTGGTCCCGGTCTGGTTACCTGTGTTGACACTGGTTCTAGTCTAACTGGTCCTGGTCTAACTGGTTTTAGACGAGCTGGTCCAGGTACCTGTGTTTGAGCAGCAGGGCCCGCAGGACGTTGGCCCGGTCCTCCGCCTTGATCTGGTCCGAGATGATCATCTGCTCCACCACCTGGTGGGCGATGCCTGGGAGGCTCTTCTGGTCCAGGTCCAACAGAACCGCACCTGGGACCGTTCAGGAGACCACAGGAGAGGAGAAGGCAGCAGATTCTTTACCCAACTGAAGACCAACTTCACTCCGGAAGGCAGTGAGTTAATTTAGTATGCTTTTATCTTTTCTCCTACCATTTTTATGACTTTGTCTCTGCCTTTTTATTGGATCTTTTATTGTATTTTTATGAACTGATTTATTCTGTTTTTATGTATGTGTGTTGTTTTATTAATGCCATAATGTAAAGCACTTTGAGCTGCGTTTTATGTTTGAAAGGTGCAATATAAATAAAGTGTATTATTATCAGTCCTCACCCCCTCTCCCCCCTCGCTCCCCCCCTCCCTCTCCAACACCTTTTCCTACATTGAGTGTTTATTCACCTCCTTCCTCCCCCCCTCCTCCCCACCACCACCTCCTCCTCCCTATCTTCCCCCCTCCACCCTTCGTCTTAGTCCTCCTCCTCCTCCTCCTCCTCCTCCTCAATCCCTTTCCTCTCTCCTCCTCCTTCACCATCACCAACTGATCCGCTCTTCCTCCTCCACCCCAATACCTACTTCTCATCTCTTCCTCCACCTCTCTCCCACTCTCCCCACCATCTCCTCCTCCCTCCTTCCTCCCTCCTCCTGCTCCTCACCGTGGGAGATGGTCTTGCGGAGCTCCAGCAGGGAGCGGAAGGAGAGCGAGGCGACGTGGGGCTTCCCCCAGCGCTCCGTCTCCTCCTCCACGTCCTCCTCAAACTTGATCCAGCGAGCAGTCTCCTTCCACTGCATCTCCTGGTTCTTATCCATGGTCAGCTCATTGAGCTCCACGAACACCTGAGACAGACAGACAGACAGACAGACAGACAGACAGACAGACGGACAGACAGCGAGACAGCGAGACAGAGACACAGACACACAGACACGCACACAGACAGCGAGACAGAGACACAGACACACAGAGACACAGACAGCGAGACAGAGACACAGACACACAGAGACACAGAGACGCACACAGACAGCGAGACAGAGACACAGACACACAGAGACACAGACAGCGAGACAGAGACACAGACACACAGACAGCGAGACAGAGATACAGACACACAGAGACGCACACAGACAGACAGACAGACAGACACACACAGACACCCACACACACACACACACACACACACACACACAGTGAGTGAGCGCCACTGGTGGTAGGTGAGAGAGCGTGCACATCCAATCGGCTGCTGCAGGTGGTCAGGAAGCAGTGGTTAGGAGACACACACACACACACACACACACACACACACACACACACACACACACACACACACACACACACACACACACACACACACACACACACACACACACACACACACACACACACACACACACACTCACTCCAAAGTAAAAGACATGGAAAACACCTTTCAAAATAAAAGCCTCAGAGCTTGTGAATATCAAACCAGAAACAAGCCAACGTGCTTCACTCCATTCACGGTTATTCAGGCTCATCATCAACAACAACAACAACAACAACAACAACATCATCATACTGGGTCAGTACCGGTCAGTACACAGTAAACACAGTAAACAACACGCAGGCCGCCTCTACCAGAAAACACAGGAGCTCTAGGCTCTAGACAACACACCTGTTAGCCATCCTGTGACCGCGCGCTCCACAGCACCATGCTACAAGTCCTCCCCCCCCCCCCCCCCCGAGACCCCCAGAGCACACACCGAGCACCCCCCCACTCCCCCTCTCTTCTCACAGCCGGTGGTGTTAGCATCCATTCAAGAAGCCTTCCCCACACGCCATGCCCCGCCCACCCGACCACACCCCACACAGACCCAGCCCTGGGGGGGGGGGGGGGGGGTCCCAGTTGGGGGGTCCGGGGGGGGGGGACCTCACCTTCTGCTGCCTCATCGTCAGAAAGTCGGGGAGGAGCAAGGCGGCCGGTCGCGACGCCGAGCGATATAGAACGACCGGGACGGGCTGGGAGGGGGGGGGTGGGGAGGGCGTCGAGATGAGGAGAGATGAGGATCCAGAGACCCAGAACTCAGGACCCAGAACCCAGGACCCAGGACCGCTCCTCACACACACACACACACACACACACACACACACACCTCGACTGCCAACCCTGCTGAACTCCTGTTTACCTGCAGGCGTGTGCTGTGTGTGTGTGTGTGTGTGTGTGTGTGTGTGTGTGTGTGTGTGTGTGTGTGTGTGTGTGTGTGTGTGCGTGAATAAAACATTGCTCAGTGTCTAGTTACCTGGGCTCATCTCCCGCCCTCCTCCCTATCTCCCCCTCCCTCCCTCCCTCCCTCCCTCCCGTCTCCCTCCCTCCTCCTTCCCTCCCTCCCTCCTTGGTAGGATGGTTACTCCTGCATGTTTAATGGTGTCCCGGTCTCTGGCAGACCCCCAACGAAGAGATCTTGGAGAGGAGGAGCTACAACCCGGGGAGAGGACAGATCAAAACGTAACGAGGAAGAGAGGAAAGGAAGGAGGAGAGAGGAGGGGAAAGAAAAGAGAAGAAGACGAGAGGGGAAAGGAGAGGAAACAGGAGGAGACAGTAGAGAGTAGAGGGGGCGTGTCTAAGTCCAAACACATTTCCCAGGACCACCATTAGAAGGTCAACGACCCATTTTTCCATCTTCAACATTTCAGACGACAACAACACTGTTTGACGTTGAGCCACATCAGCTGGCCAACAAACCGTCTCTTAGTCTCACACACACACACACACACACACACACACACACACACACACACACACACACACACACACACACACACACACACACACACACACACACACACACACACACACACACACACACACACACACACACACACACACACACACACACACACACAAACCCCCCCCGTGTCCTGAGCAGGAGGGGAACTCTTGACCGGACCAGACCGCCTCACCTCGTGGGGGGTGTGGTCCTGCTTGCGGCTGCGGGTGCTGGGCTCCTTGTGGTCCTTGCTCGTGTGGACCACCTGGCCCTTGGTGCTCTTGCGGACCAGGTGCCTCCGGACCCCGGGGACATCCTCGAAGCGGTGGCCTGGAGACGGGACAAGCGCACGGGGTTAGGAGGGGTCGGCGGCGGCATATAAAACATATATGTAATATGGAACATACTCTATAACGCTGACATGTATATAACTATAACCACACTGCAGTCTAATTCTAAGAGACAGTAGCACATACGGACACAACCGTGGTTTCCCCTTCATAATAAGAGCGCCTCCACAGTGGGGTTCCCTTTCAAATTAAGAGCGCCCTTACCTTCCTCCACCGCGGTGACGCCAACATAAAACACAGCGAAACTCTGCGACCTCTCCATCGATGTTCAAAACCAGTACTTAAAAAAAAAAAGAGTTTAAAACCGAAACTAAAATGTCTTCTTCTTCTTCTTGTAACTTCACCTAGTTAGTCATTAGTTCGCTGTCCAACTTATGGGTTAATCCACCTCCCTGCTCACTACCAGCCAGTCAGTGGACCTGGAAACTCCGGAGACGGGCTGGCCAGAACCCGGGCTTATCTGGACCCATGGTGGGCGTCGGGCCGGGCTTAGAGGTGGGGTTTGGGGGGACGGTGGGGGTGGAGAGGGTGGGTGGGGATGAGATGCCTGCTACCTGACCAGCGGCTGACATGAGGCGAAGTGTGGGCCTGTCGGCGCGAGTTAGTCGGGCCGGGCGTCTGTCTGACAGAGCTGGGTCGGGACCAAAGGCGGGAGGCGCGGTGAAGGTGGAGGAGGAGGTGATGGAGGAGGTGGAGGTGGAGGAAGAGGCGGTGTAATACCTCTTGTTGGGTGGCCGCCAGCACCGCCGTTCCCAGGCTGATCAACAGGTAGTCGATGTCCTGACTCCTGGCTGGTTAATGAGCTGCTGATTCCTCACCTCTTAACCCCCCCCTCCTCTCAGGCTGTATCTGGGGTCAGGGGCTTTCAGCTGGCAGAAGAACAGCTCATGTAATTAAGCGCCCCCCCCCCTGTCTGCCACGCTAGCCAAGGCGGGGGCGATGCCCTCCGCTGAGAGAGGGTGGGGGTGTGGGCGGGGCAACCTGACTTTAATCATCTGGCCCCGCCCCCCCTGGTCCCCCTTCCTGACGGATCAGAACCAAACGCAGAAGCGCTCGTTAAGGCGGCACCCGCACACACACACACGTGATATGCCTTGTGCCAGTGTGGCTATGGACTGCTTCTATTCTATCAACATCTACGCTTTAAACGGTGCTGGAGGTAAGCTTTGAGAGTTGTAAACCGCCATTCTCCCCTCCCGCCACTGTGATGACGACGAACGTGATCGACAGGAAAGTGGGATTCGCTGATTGGTCAGGATTATGCGGGGGAGTGGTCTACACAGACAGAGACGTGGCTACGAGTGCTGCCGGTCTCTTACTCTTGATGCCGTCCAGGTCGGCGGAGGCGAGCGTCTGCGCCTCGCTCTCGTCCGTGGGGATGCGTTGGTACTTGGCCTGCTCGGCGCCCGTCATGTTGCCCGTCCGCCGGCGCTCCTGCAGGTCGTAGCCGCGGCTGGAGGACGACGGCAGCCGGCCCAGCGGGGGGTGCTCCGCGACCGCGTCCCCCGCAGCCTTGGACACGGACGGGCTGGCGAGGCTGGGGGACTCCGGCTTCCTGGTGGAGGGGTGGAGAGGTGGAGGAAGGGAGGGACGGAGGAGAGGAGTGGTGGAGGGGTCGAGAGGAAGAGGGATGAAGAGGTGGTGAGATGGAGGGATGGGGGAGAGGAAGGGTGGAGGAAGGGAGGAGAGAAGGGATTGAGGAAGGGAAGAGAGGAGGGATGAGGAAGGAAAGAAATAAACGAGTAGAAGAAGGACTCTTAACTCTGACCGATCGTCACCAGCAGAACTTGAAAATAAACCGAGATGTTCCTCTCCAGGACCATCTCCACCGCTCATAAATATGAACACAAAATGCCCACCCTCTTTTATCCTGTCTCACCGTTTTCGTTATTTTTTGTGTTTTTTTACCCGGTCGCTATCAATTGTGGTGCCGAAGAAGAATGTCTGCAGCCTAAAACGACGAGATGTAGAAGAGTTCAAGAGTGGTCCGAAACTCCTACGGATGAGGGATTGGATCTCAAAAGCAGCTCGAACAAAACAAGGCTTCAGTTTTCTCTTTCAAAATCTTTGATCCGTCGGTCAGAAGAACCTCGTCGTAGATCATCCACCCTAACACCACCCTATGTCCTCGGTACCTGTGCCTGCGTCAGGGTAGTCGGCCGCTCCAGAAGGGTCTAACTAAACCCAGTCTGGGTGTGCTGGGACTAGGACAGAACAAACCGACCCGTCTCTGGTACCAGGAGGGGTGGGTTTCCATGGCGACTGGTTGATATATGGGGGGGGGGGTTATTGAGTCTGGTGGGATCACAGCGGGTCCTCTACATGCCAGGGTCATGGTAACCCGGCGGGGCCAATGGGACGGGCTGCTGAGCGGCTCCGAGCCAATGGGAACGCAGTCGTGTTAGCGTTTCCCGAAAACGAACGTTACGCAACCGCCGGCGTCGCCACACAGCGAGGGGGAGGTCTCTCTCTTCTCTCAAGCACGTAACGATCACAGAATAGATGGCGTGTCTGTGAACGTGCAGATGTGTGTCTTATAATAATACGTTAAATAATAAGTTCTAAGTTATAATGTCATAAATACATGAACAAAACGGAGAGGGAGAGCATGATAGAAGTTATCTAAAAACTGCCGTGAGAGTGAAGTCTCAGACGACAGATAACAAAATGCTAAATGCAAAATCTGCTGTCAATCTAGTGTTTCTTTTCCACTGCACGGTACCAGCTCCACCGGGCTCCACTCGACTGGGTACCCACTCGGGGTCCACTACAGATTCAGTAGCCCATCAACGTAGCTGGACGTCGCCATGGCAACACTGCTACGGTCGACGGCTGTCCGTCACAGTAAGGATGCAAGTGACCAAAGAAATGGATGGATGGATGTATTCAACCCTCCTCAGCCCCTTGTAGCCGGAGATTATGCACACTCCAGAGCGGGAAGCGCCATAGGGCGACGTCCGTGAAGATCGCCCAATAGCACGTGAGACAGGAGGGGCTGAGGGGAGGGGGTCAATTGGTGTCCTCCCTTAGGCCTATCACAAGATCAAACCTCAACGTTCCAAAGTCATGGATTCACTACGGGTCCTCCCATAGCAGGCGGGGCGGTATTCAAACAGCAATACAACTCCATATTCATAACAGGAGGGAAGGTGTTCCAGGACTCACTCTGTGGAGGTGGAGTCATCGGTTTCGCCCTGCGCCGCCGACTGGGGTACGATGCTCAGGTCGCGCACCACCTGGGGTGTGGTGGGGGGGTCGGGCCGGCGGGTCAGGTGGGGGTCGTCATCCGACACGAAGAACTACAGAGGAAACACAGGAAGTGACCGCTGAAGAATGGGTAATCATCAGAGGAAACACAGGAAGTGACCGCTGAAGAAACGTTAATTATTAAGGGAAACACAGGAATTGAACGTTGGAAGAACCGCTGGAAAAGGCCTTGAGATGATGGGAGGGGCCTGATGATTAGTGGGTGGGGCTTTGAGTGGGTGTGGCCTGGTGTGGTGACGCAGGCACATCTCTGGTACATGAAAACATCATCACTCTATCCCTCTTGGATCAATAATATATTCCTATTCCATATATTATTCTAATATTTGAGGGTGGCATTTAGGCCAAGACAATTATGTGAAAACAATATTCATGATGCATGATGTTGATGATAAAGGTAGATGATGAAAGAGGTTTATTCTATGAATGCCAGTAACATAAATAGAACCCGCAAATAAATATAAACCATGGACATAAAAGAAGATTAAAACAACCTAAAACACAAAATAAATAAATATATCGAAGGCGTATTGGGGAGAATTATGACGAGCATATATTTGAAACAGTTACATTTGGCTGGTCTTGTGTTTATTGTTTCGTCATTTAGTGAAATCAGATCCTTATCGTTAAGGAGCACGGAGTGGGCGGGGCCTCACTGTGCTTTGTGCTGGGAGCGGATACTGTCCCCCCCCCATCCCGATTTGGATCATATTGTCACTGCAACTCGAGACTGAGGGCTGACTGACAGATCTCCATGAAATATTCATAGAGGGAAATATGGTCCCGGAGAACAGTTCTGTTACCAGCGTGTGTCAAGGGCTGCCTACACCACATACCGACACCCTGTCACCCTGGGGGGAACTCCACAGGGGCAGGGGGGTCAGGGGGGTCAGGGGTCACTCCACAACCCAAAGGTTCGACGGATGCATCATGTAACAGTTGATAATAGTAATGTGTGGGGATCAGGGTGTTAGGGTGAAGGGGTTAGGGTGAGGGGTTTACGGTGGGGGTCAGGGGTTAGGGTGGGGTTAAGGGGGTTAGGGGGTGAGGGTCAGGGGGGGTGGGGACGTTATACCTGCACGTCCTGGGGCCCTTCCGTCTCCGACTGGGAGGCGTGGCTGTCGGGCCCCTCCTCCTCCTCGTCCTCCTCATCCTCCCCCTCCTCGATGGCCCCGGCTCCGCCCCCGGCCCCGCCCCCCTTCAGGTCCCGTTCTTTCTTCCTCTTCTTGCTGCCCTTCTTCCGGCGGCTGTCCGGCGGCAGCTTGGACAGCGGCCGGTGGATGTGGTGCGACGAGTGACGGTGGTCTGGAGATTAAACACACAACCCTCAAATGTCTTCTTTGTTTCAGATTTCGCTGCGAGTGATGCAATCATATAAATGGTAAATGGATTGCATTTATATCATCGCTTTTATCCAAAACGATTTACAGTATTGCCTCACATTCACCCATTCATACACCGACGGCGGTGTCAACCATGCAAGGTAACAACCAACACGTCAGGAGCAGTTAGGGTTAGGTGGTGTCTTGCTCAGGGACACCTCCAGGAGGAGCCCGGGGATCGAACCAGCAACCTTCCTGTTGCCAGACAACCGCTCTTACCTCCTGTGTATAGGAGGGCGCCCCAGAATACATGATATATTTAAGGCGAGACTAAAAACCCACCTATTTACCCTCACCTTTGGCTGCTAGGAGTGCCCCTCAGCTCAAATTTACAGCTAAATCAATACCGTTAGCACTAGCCTACCCTAGCTGCCGATGGGTACTAGGTCTGAGGATACTTGTATGTTTCCTGCTTACTGTGCTCCATCTAACCTTTATGTTGTCTCCATTATCTAGAGTGCTGCTGTGATCGTGACTGGATACCTGGCCACCTCACCTGACGGCTACCAGCTTGCTCTCCAGCCAGCACCCCATCACAATATTACTATTTCATTTACTATTTGTACTTTGTCATTTGCACTTTGTCATTTGCATTTTGTCATGCTTTGTTACCCCTGTTTCTAAATGCCCGTATGACACCCATTGACCTCTGAACCATCCCTGGAAGGAGGGATCCCCCACTCTGAGGTTCCTCCTCGAGATTTCTTCCTTGTTAATTAAGGGAGTCGTTTCTTGCCCTTAGGGGGGCGGGGCTAGGGGGGTGTCATAAATCACGTTTGGCCCATAACAATCTGGCCTGTAAAGCCCTTTGAGACTGTCTTGTGATTCAGGGCTATACAAATAAAATTGAATTGAATTGAATTGAATTGAATGATACTGCCAGTTTTGTATGAAATGTAAACAACATAAATAATGTTTGATTGATTGATCACATCACGATGGTTGACTCACACTCGATGTCCTCCTCATGGTAGTTGCGGTGCTGGTCGTCGGGGACGACGGGGGCGGGGCTCAGGATCTGCTGGAAGCGCTGGACGCCCAGCGCCTTGTTCAGGTCGTCTTCATCCTCCTCATCCTCGGGCCGAGGGGCCCCGCGGAGCGAGGAGGAGGAGGAGGAGGTGGGGGCGTCGGGCTGCAGAGAACAGACAAGAACACACAATTAATTAAATTACATCAATAAACGGCTTTTTCCGTTTTTAAATACAACAATGATTCTGTGATTTTTATATAAAATTTGATATTTGAACATAAAACGCGATATTTTCACATACATTTTGAGTATAATTTTTGTTTCATTCGTTTTTCTATCAAATGTTTTTATTGAAAAGATTTACATGATATTGTTCATTCTAAATGGAATGGAAATGCGTTAAAAGCAGAGACCATGGGGCAGTTCACCCACGGCGCCACCAGAGGGCGCTGCGGTGCAAGTAATCTGCATCACAGGACGCCATGACGTGACTGTCAAATTAGCCCCGTTCAGAAACAGGGCAACACGTGTCTGCTTCGATCAATCGCTCTTTTCCGTTCCACGTGTGAGACATGTGTTTCTTCATGTGACCCGGAAAAGAGATCATCTTCATATAGTACATATATCCCGAGTGCCTTTGGAGCCGGTAGGAGTTCGGGGTCACCTTGCCCTACTAGACTCACTAAAGACAGGACCGCAGACGTCGAAGGGATCGAACTGAAAACCTTTCCGCCGGCAGTCAAACACCCTGACCACTAGGCTCTCCTGCCCAGCCTGTAGATGTTTATTTGGACAAGGAGGGGATGGAGAACAGGAGGAGGAGGAGGAGGAGGAGGAGGAGAGCAGGTAAATTCATTCCCACCCAGCACGTCCGCTAGCCCCGTTGCCGTGGATACCGCACGTTGCCCTTGGCGCCTGCTGTGACCCCCTTCTGCGGCAGACGCAGGGAGGGGCATCGCCACGGTAACCTAACCGCACCACCCTCACCCCCCACACACACACACACCCCACCCCCACCACCACCACGAGAGCATTCTCAGGAAACCCAAGAGGACTCTCCCCTGGTGGTGGGGAGGAGCACTGCCCTTCCCTCCCCCCTCTGCAGTCCTACCCTCCCCTCCCCTCTCTCATCTCCTCCCCCCTCCACTCTACACCATTCTCTCCTCCTTTCTCCCCTCTCCTCTCCTCCCCCGTGCTCCTCTCATCTCTCCTCTCCTCCTTTCTCCCCTCTCCTCTCCTCCCCCCTGCTCCTCTCATCTCTCCTCCTCTCCCCTACCATCTCCTCTCTTCTCCGTTGAGGTTGGGAACGGGGTTGTGGGTGGGGGTGGGGGTGGGGGTGTTACAGGTGGAGAGACCACCTGCTGGGTGCTTATGCAACCGGCCGGCGGTATCACATGCAGAACCCTGCAGCTGTCCAGGTTAACCCCCTGACCCTGACATGTTGACACATTAGGGTCAGGTACCAGCGACCTCATGGGGTTTTTCCATAACATGGAGAGAACCCCACCACATTAAGGTGTGGTCTCTGGATCAGGTGTTAAGGAAAAGAGATCGCAAGGTCAACCACAGTTTTTAATCTATACGTTTTAAAAGGCAAGGACAAAACCTGGCCTTGTGTTGATGATTTGCCTTTTGATTATTTAACGTTCGTTGAGATAGATTCACGTTACTATAGAAGAGATGGTCTTAGACGTTTCCATTAAGTCATTTCTCGTTTTCTATCATAATAGTGGTATAATCTACGTAGATTTAAACAAAGAAAAACAAAAAAGCAAATTGAATTTGTAAGTAAATCCATCAGAACCCCCCCCCATTCTTCCATTCCCATGACCCACTGGGAGAGGATGTGTTGACCTTTGACCCGTGCGCAAACACACACACCCAGGTGAGAGTGAGCGAGGAGGAACAGAGCCTCAGGTTTTGCCGCTGGGCACACATCCAATGTTGACCCAAGGTTCGATTCACCGTTAAAAAGAACCAACCCTGCTCCAACAGACACAAGTAGGCATTCACACCTGACCTCTGACCCCTTAGGCATGCACGCATGCATGGTTCATAGATCTGTACGACACGCTCACACGCGGCATAATCGCGATTCACAGCGAGAGTTTTACTCAGAACATCAGCCTGGCGGACGGGATGTAAGGGGAGCTTGACGAGGTGTCCAGATGTTGAGAGACAGCCTCTCAGTGGTCGTTGGACTGCACTGAACATTTAGAAGATCTGATGGAGCCAACATAATTGCCTTCGGGGATGAAACGCGTGACTCTCCATCTGATCCAAGAACACCACATTTTAATGTAGGCATGTATTTATATCATTTATAATATAAATCCTCAGGCTTAAATATCCTTAAACCCGCAGTCCGTCGCCATTCAACACTGTCCATTTAGCAGTCAGAAAAAACATAACCCTCTCTCCTATACACCATCTATACTATCCTTGTCTCCCGCACACCAGGGTCCTCGTCTCCTGCACACTAGGGTCCTCGTCTCCTGCACACTAGGGTCCTCCTCTCCTATACACTAGGGTCCTCGTCTCCTGCACACTAGGGCCCTCCTCTCCTATACACTCGGGTCCTTGTCATGCAGGTTTACTGCTCCACACGTGAGGGTTTCACGGTAAATCTCGAGACGTGAGAAAGACGTGTGAGAAGTCTTCAAAGAGGTGAAGGCTTCAAACACACGCCTGACCCATGTTGTCCACCCAGCCCTGGTGGTGGACCTCGCCAACAAGCCATTAGAAACAACCACATAATCACCCAATGATTGATTAACCTTAATTGGCCGATGATTACTCAAGGATGTGCCTGAAGCGCAGGTGGGTGTCGTTAAGACGGAGGCTTGCTTACCTGGCTCATGCTAGCGCGCGTATTTATGGGGATCACAGACGGCGTCGACGAGGTGTCAGCGGCGGACTACCATGGCAACAGTGGAGCGGTGAATGCGGGGCGCTTCTATTAAGAGCAGCTAGCGGCGGCGGCGGCAGCACTGCTAGCCACAAGCACTTATCAAACCCTCGTGACCCTTGTGACCGCCGCAATCAGGACCCTATCAGCCCTCCCGCTGGGCAGAATAAACACACCTTTCATTCCCGCTTTGAACACGAACACGCACACACACACACACACACACACACACACACACACTCACACTCGCTCGGCGTGCCGTTCGCGGTTCCACTTGGTGACATGGAGCCCAAATATTGACCGAGGTGCTCTGGGTCAATCAACCTTGAAGGACACAAATCTCGCCTGGAGGTGGGGGGAGGCGTGGCCAGCTGAGAGAGTGAGTCAGTGAGTAAGATCATTGCCCTGCGTCATATGACTCAGTTTATATTTGAGGTTTAACACATGTTGGAACGTCTTCACAGGTTCCCTACAGGTGACTTGGCCTCCATGTGACTTAGCTTCCAGGTGACTTAGCTTCCAGGTGACTTAGCCGCCAGGTGACTTAGCCGCCAGGTGACTTAGCCTACAGGTGACTTAAACAGGTGACGTAGACTCCAGGTGAGGCTAAGCTCCTCGACCAGACAGTGTCATCTCATAACTCTCGCCCTTTCTGAGTGCAACACAACCCTTGTTGGCTTGCACGGTATATAATCAATGCAGTGGCCGTTGCAGCAGACTGTGACAGGGAGTCATGTGACTGTCACAGAGTGCGTCATGTGACCGTGACTGTGACATGTGACGCCACTCTGAGCCGTCAACAGATTTGCAGGCTGTGGATTTGGTGCAAATTTTCATCCCATTTGTTTTGCAAATTGGATGTTTGACAAGTTGGGGTTGGTACACATATGTTATAATTATTCAAATCAACAATACAAATGACGGGACAGAGTCTCTCTTTAAGCTCAGTGTTCATCATCTCAATGCCTTTGGCTAGAATATAACTCTAAAAATAACATGTTCTTATTATAATATTGTTATTATAGTGACTTAAATAGTGCCAGTACATATACCGGTGGGACTGTGCGTCCCCTGTAGAGGACGAGAGAAAAGTTACTGTGTGTGTGTCAGAGAGAGAGAGAGAGAGAGAGAGAGAGAGAGAGAGACACACACACACACACACACACACACACACACACACACACACACACACACACACACACACACACACACACACACACACACACACACACACACACACACACACACACACACACACACACACACAGGGAGAGAGAATGTGTGTGAGACCGAGCAACAGAGTGTGTGAGTGTGTGTGTGTGTGTGTGTGTGTGTGTGTGCGCCGTGCGCGCGTGTGCGCGGTGGCGTGGTGTGTGAGCAGATGATCTGTCTTGGAGAGCCTCATCCTCAATTACTGCAGACTCATGCAATGTGGGGTGGGGGGGGGAGGGTGTGTGTGGTCGTCGATGATGCAACACTACCACAGCCCAGTCCCCTTCTCAACTAGAAACGAACGAACACGAACATGAACGCCTATATTTGGTCTGGTACAGTGAACCAGGGCATGGACCGTTTATAAGCAGTATGGCGGCTTCAGTCAGCTGTGGAAGGAGTGTGTGTCGTTGTGTGTGTTCGTGTGTGTGTGTGTGTGTGTGTGTGTGTGTGTGTGTGCGGTCATTTCTCTTCCTGTTTTGCTTTCGTGCCAATCAGCGGAGCCCATCGATTATGTAATCAGATATTCCTAGAGAATCAAATACAGGCTGGAATGTTATCTTAACGCTTCCATGTCTGAAACAAATTAATTAAGTGCGTATGAACGTTGCGTGATCAGAATCGGGATGTTTAAGAGTGGAAGTTATCTAACGGGCTTTTCAAACGAAAAAGGAAAGTGAGACTAGATTAGCAGTTATCCGCTAATAAAGGTGCTCATAAAGTCGTGTAATTAAGATATGTCCAGCAGTAAAGTGGGATGAGATTATGGCACTTGTGGTTATGCTATCGCTCCTACGACCTCATCTACTGATTTACGAATCAGTTAAACTGAATAAATTATGTTACCGTGTCATCCAATGTATTCCCACACTTCACAAACAATTGGCCGTGATAATATTGATAACCTCACCGTGACCGGGTGACAAGGGTTTCTTTAAGTAGGGTACTACTTAAGGACACAAAGAGAGTAGGAGATATGAGGCAGAGAGAGGAGGAGGAGGAGGAACCTTATCTGGCCTTAGACAAACATCTCAACACCTCTAACCTCTCCTTAGCGCCATGGTGGTCCACCACCCGGAAGACCCAGGGGTAGCTTGCACCCCTGGACTGGGTTGCACCAGCAGCGATGCACAAGTTTCTGACCAAGTCTGTGCACAAAGTCCTGAGTTAGTTTCAATGTCGCAGTTTGCAACTAACGATATGCTCGGTTGCACGACCAGTATGTAATGTCCCAGCTAGCAACAAGCTAGCGATGCGTAACTTGAAACTTAAATAGTTTGTTGCCACTTGGTTGCACTGAAGCGGCAACAACCTGCAATGTAAAAAAAAAAGAAGCTAAAGAAGATCGGAGAGGGAGAACATCGAACCGAATGACCGTTGGGATTGACTGTTGTGTTGCTCACGCACTCTTGATTAGATTTGTGATTCTTATCTTTATGACAAATGTACTTATCGCTTTGGATGAAAGCATCTGCCAAATGCACTAAATGGAAATGTGATGGAAATAATAAAATACCACGAGTCAGTTAAACAGCACAGTATCCTGTGTAGAAACATGCTGCCACTGCTGGCTTCTATGCAGTGCACACACACAGTGCTCCCCCATTGTTATATTGCTTTATTTAGCAGATTCTTTAATTTTGTCACCAACCACCACCATCTGCACCTGCTGAGGGGCAGGTGTACTACGTGCTACATAACTAGTTTGTGTAGTTGTGCAACCCGTTTTGTAAACCCCAACTTAGTAAACACTTAGATTGTCACTAGACTACATTTGAACTGGTGCAACCCACCCCTGCGGTCTCGTCTGTGTTTGAGTATCATTTTAGATTCGACATTCACAAGACATTCGGTCAATATTTGGACAGAAAACTGTACAAATCTTAAAGTACATTTTTTTGTTCAGCTTTCTTTTTATCAAGTAATCTTTTGTGGGTTTAATATAAACAATAAAGCCATATGTTTTATCTTTTGGGGGTTTAACTCTCAAATGTATATTTGAGAGGTAAACCCCCAAAAGATAAAACATATGGCTTTATTGTCCAAACTCATTTATTTTTATTTCTCGTCTTTCGTGCCGTTTCCCTTGTTAATCACACGGAGCTTTTCTGTGAGGACTGAATGAATGACCTTATGAGGACTGACTGACTAACCTGATGAGAATGCATCAAGAGATTTGTAGTCCTGTGAAATCCTAAATCACGTTTTGCCAATTCCCGCCCGGGAAATGCTGGGGGCAGTTTCACACACAGCAATGTCTCCCCATAATGACAAATCATTTCACAATTAACTACTAATCACTACTTATATATAAATGATCAACATTCCAATGCTCCTATGCTTCCAAAACGGCGGCGGTCATTGGACTGTGACCTTGCGATGTACAGTACCTGCCCTATAGCAGGAAGGAGACTCTTCAGTGCACCCAAGTCAAAGTTTGATCAAACTTTTACTTGGGTGCACCGAAGAACCTCTGTGCTGTTGACTGGTGGAATCTCTCCCTGGAGACCCAGGAAATGTCCACCACCACGGACCACCAAGACGAAACGGCCTATAAGCGTTGCTAGTTACTCTTTAAGCAGGGTGCGATCGGCCGGCATCGTGCCAGCAACGAGGAGAGTAATCGGTGATGTATTAGAGGGCTGAGCTGTCTGAGCTGGCCAGGGGAATAGGCCATGGTGGGTGGTGGGGACCCAACACGGTTTGGCCAGCGTACTCTGTTGAGCTGTGCCACCGACCGTCGGGGGGGGGGATTCAGAAACTTTGAAGTCCCTTCACTTTTTGACGACGGCTAATAAAAACAATGAGCTGATTCACAGAGCTACTCTGCGGCCTGACCAGTTGTTGTTTAGCTGTGCGCACTCGGTCACGCAAAAAAACAACTTGCTCTGCAGTACGCCAATCTGCAGTGTATACTCTAGATAACAAGGATAACAGTCTGCTAAATGCACACAGTGCACAGTGTTAATGTACACAGCTTAACAAATCTGCTGCTACATTAAGCACAAACCAGAGGATGTTAGCAGGTTAATGTTCGGGGTTTTTCAATCATCTTAAAACATGTCATGGGGTAATTGGCTATTTACTGATACGCCTGATAGGCCAAAACAATAGGGAAGCGTAAGTCAAAGGCTCAAGTCAAACTGTGTGAGCAAAGCTTTGATTAGAAAGCTATCTCAGCGGTGTGGAGTCCTTTGTGGCGGAACTCACCTTCGGTGTGTACAGAAAATCCATCAAGGTGTCACACGATCATCCTGAGCTAAATATAGAAGGGAGACGGATTGGCTTTTCTCTGTGAAACGTTAGAATTACATGCTGCCGACCATGTGCATAGTGTCCCCGCCCACCTCTCTCTCTCTCTCTCTCTCTCTCTCTCTCTCTCTACCTCTCTCACTCGTCACATGACCTGGGTCTCTTCCTGAGAATCAGGAAGTCATCATGGCCCGTGCTTCCAAATGATGGACGTTCAGAATCCAAACAGTGTTATCTGAACTGTGTATGAACTAGTATAAACGCTTTGTTGTCCAGGAGATAATTATTAACCCAGAGCAGGGGAAGCTATGGGACAAAGGAGATGACTGGTTTCCCATGCAGTATATTAACCGACGCTCTGTGCTTTGTGAACACATCTAAACTATATTTGATGCTGGGAAATACATATATCTTGTCACCTGTTCAAACTGGTGCAGGTTCCTATAGACATTTCTAACACAGATTAGCCATGTACGTCTCGAGTTAGTCAGTATACAGCCTTTATACAGGGCTTTAGTTGGTAAATGTATTGTTAAATATTTGCAGGTGGGAAAGTGCTCTGCATTGCATAACAATGATTTATATCTCTCATCGTGGGCCCCGCAGGTGGGAGAATTCCCACATTTGTCGCTGTACCTCCCGATCACGACGCAGACCAAAGAGATGTTCAGGAAGGCATGAACACATGAATGCAGGAAGACATGAATTGTGTTGTCCAGTCACTCCACAATGCCACGGGTTGCCCTGACGACCACGAGATTGAGCAACGCCTGGACAGGAAGTCACTAACTGGAAGCCAACTGAAATGCCAAGTTCAGTTAAAACGGCATTTCCTGTATCGGCACTGCTGTAGACTGATTGGCTGGCAGGAACACCGGTGGCTGGCTTGCCAAAGTTGCAGAATATAGCGGAGTTCTAGAATTAGTTCTAGTTCTAGAATTATCCACATGTATGAAAGGTCTTTAACGGTACACTTTCCTAACCTGCATTTATAATGCAGTCTTGCTTTACCAACCCTTTCATTATTTGACCAACTTCTGTTTATTTTAATGCGTGTTGTCAAAGTATTCTCGGCATGACACGGGGGGGGGGGGGGGTTGTACGCATGTATTTTCGCCTCCGTTTTGAGAAACAAAAACGTGACCATAAAAGTTCAACATTTTTTGTCGATTTCTTTTTATGCACGGCTCCCGTCTGGACCGACGCTTCTACACAGAATGAGGGTTGGACGGACCGGACAACATCACCACTCCTCTGACGACCAGAGCCCGCAGCAGGAGGAGCTGCTGTCCATCTCTGTTCTCTTCCTGATCCTCCTCTCATGTGGACCTTGTGCTTCAACGGCTAAACCCGACCAAGCAAACCGTCTCATCCCGACCACACCAAGGCCTCAAAGTCCGCGGCAATTTGTCCTGCACCACACAGAATTATTTATTAAAAACCAAACTAAACTGAAATTAACGACAGCAAGAAAGGCGTGAACTGGACGACCTTTGACCTGCTTGACGTTCGTCCACGCGGGACTCTGGAGGGTGGAGCGTGTGGCCAGGGGAGTGGGGGGTTTGCTCTACGGAGCCCAAATGATTTCAACGAGGAACAGCAATCACAAACCAAAACACACAATGTGATGCCAGACAAGCCGGAGAGCGCTGAGACAGCAGAAAGCCGGCGAGGAAGAGGGGCTGTGCCAAGAGAGGGGGGCGGACGGCTGGGGGACGGAGTCGGGCAGGCGGGAGGAAGGTCTGGTGCTCAACAGCTGCAGAGCCTCAGCATTACAAAGACCTTCTTCAGCCCAGAGGACTTCCTGTTTCCCCCAGAAAACCTCCTCCAAAGGGAAACCATCGGGGCCATCAGTCAACACCAGGACCAATGGACTGTCGACAGATATGTTGTTCTATGCCGGTACTTTTGTATATACTGTACATGAATATATACTGTATACAGACCTCACAAAACTTTGGATGTTTTGATGCAGTACGGGAATGGCCGTGGCAGCATGAATCGCAGTATGGGTTAGGGTTCCCTAATAATAGATTTATAAAGTTCATCTAATCTTATAATAACTTATTCCAGCGCTTCCCACAGTGCTGGTCATTTGTTTGGAGTTTGAGTCTCTTCTCTTGTTTACTGTTTGGCGTGGAATCATTCACCAATCCAAACAACCCGATTCATGCACCAATCCAATCTGACCAAACCGGCATTTGAAAAGCCGCCCGCTCCCCACGCTAGCTGTGGAGAGCCTATTTGAACCGTGTGTTAAACTCGCATAGACAAAGTCTGCTTCTGGAGTTGCACACTCCTACTGTGGTAACCTAACAGTTTATCTTGTGTTTAAATCAGTTTGGTTTCGACCCGTGGCCGGCAAACTTACACAGATGATAACAGTTTGCCTCATGTATTAAATGATGTGGTCTAAGCCTGGATCTGGCCTGGCTTGGAATTCACGGTAGCATCAGTGGAATACACTGCAGCCAACTGAAAATAGTCTTGTGTTTAATGACGCAGTCTTAGCCCCGGGTGTGGCGTGGGCTGTTCTGATTGGGTCTGGGTCTGGTGGACTTACGCTGTGGACGACAGACTTCACGGCGTGGGTGTTGGGCAGGGGAAGGCTCGGGTCGGACATGTCTCCTCGGGGTGGAGGGGTCGGGCAGCAGGGGGACGGAGTGATGGAGCCCTGGGCGCTTCTGGATCTGTGTGACTTTAGCCCTTCTCTTTCTCACTGAGACTCAGGCAGCGTCTGAGCAGCATAACCTGGGAAGGAAAAGCACAGATTTCAAATACAGGTCGATACAGATTCAATCACAATCATCAAATTACACTGGCTTACAGACAGCACATATTGGGTATTGAGTATCTGTAATGTGATACAGGTCCAAGTTCACCGGGATGTTCACCGGGCAAGACAAAACATAGAAAGCCTGTGGTTGGTTTGATCTTTTACAATTTGATTAGTGATTGAGGGATGCACTGGTGCCCTTATGCTTTGTGTGCAAGTCAAGCCACAGATATTAGTCACAGTTCCAGTCTCAGCAGGACAGAGGAGATCCTCTCCACAGGCCGAGGGAGGAAACCTGGAGATTGATCACAGAAGAGGGAGAGCTAGGAGCTGCAGAGAGCAGTAGACATCATGGCATTGTCTTCGAGAAGCACAACAGTTCTGTTTACAACAGTCAATGAAACCAGAGAAGGCGCCAAGAGGTTCTGCGTGCCAAGGACAACAAAGCCCACAGTATTCCAGGACTCCACAATCACTGTAATGTCCAAGCACTCTCTGAGTGTATTGCAGACACCATTGAATGTATTGACTAGGGCTGCATCCAAATAGGAATGTGTTATTCAGGAAAGCACAGATAATGCGATGTAAATTGATTTCTTCTACCCGAATATAATAATGAGGTCTACTCCATCACTGACTGTGCGTCAACCACTGGTTCTTCTATCCAATACAAATACAGAGACATATCATTTTATTGGTTGAACAGATAGAGATGCAGATAATGATGTCTCTGGACACCTCTAGTATTGACCAGGTGCTGGGAAGGAATCAATCCGAAAGTCTGGAAAGGTAAGTAAAAGCCCACACTTGTGTAATGGTGTTAGGAGCCATTACAGGCCCATGTTAGACCTCGGGACGCCATTTAATGAGGACTCGTCTGGGATGGTGGACCTGGATGAGGAAGAGCCAGTGATATGGAGGATCTGGGCCCAAATAAACCCAACTGGCCAAGTCCACAGATCCCACTCCTCAGGGTGGAAAGTCAAGGGTAAGCTTAGATGTTGAATGCTATGCTACTACGAAAAGAACTGAATCTACTACCCAGATGTTCTGATTCTTATGGCCGGGAACTGTAGACACACGCTAGAGGCAGTATGTTTTATATTAAAATACTATGTCATGAAATCTTTTTTCTCCCTACTCTGCACCCTGTCCAGCTGTTTCTTAGATAGTTGGCCGTGCAACACTTGGAATCTTTCTTGGACGTTTTGACTTAATACTTTGATTCTTCTCAGCCTCACTTGTAACCGTCTGTCACTTTGGTAAAAGTGTGTTGACTTACTGGTAATGACCACTGGTAGCAGCCAATGTCACAGCACTACACAGATCTAGCTAATCTAGCTCCACAGGAAAGGCCCATTGAGTCAATTAGCTAGCCCAGCACCGGGAGCTCCTCCGGCTATCCAAGGTCATTAACCAGAGCAGGCAGATAAGAGTGCTGATAACCAATAGCCACTGTTGACTGGGCGCTGGGCGATAAGTGGCCACGTGCCTTCACTGCTGTTTTCAGATGGGTTTTACAAGAGGGTTTAAAGACCCCTAAATCACCCACCTGATTGGCCGTGAACGGCCTCATTATGCTGAGGCAACGCCCACATTTGACAGAGCAGCCAATCAGGGTGAGGATCACGAAAATCAATTAAAGTCGCCCCTCAGGTTACCTTTCTTCATTGCAATTAACTCATCATGACTGAATGCATTATGCATACATTTATTGTTTCAAAAATATTCATACATATATATTGAAAATATATTGATGCATTTATAATAATACATTTAAATAAAATAAGTTAAGACATTTACATTTAGATTTACATTTAGGGCATTTGGCAGACGCTTTTATCCAAAGCGACTTACAAAGAGTACATTTGTTGAAGGAGAGGCAGCAATATAAGACTTTATAATACATTTATATATTTACAATGGAAGCAAGTTCCGTTTACTATACAGTGTGGTGGATTCAGCCTTCAGAGGGCAGTACGAACACAAGTTTATTCCTGCATACATTTCCTCTTCATATAAAATGTCCAGACTGAAAAAACCCTGCATGCAGAGCAGAAATATGATTAGGCTTCAAAACTGAAGCAATGTCACCGTGTCACTACAGCCGGCGACACCAAGATTATAACCTTGAACAACGATAACCACATGACGGAAATGGCAGTCTCACTTAGCCTAGTGGTTTACATAGATATCAGAGAATCTTGTTTATTGCAACATTTAACGGAACAGTGAAAACCGGAAGACATTTTACATACAGATTCAAGCTGATTCGTAAAAATCTGTGAGTCACGTGTTAGCATGACCATCCAGATTGCAATGACACAAATAGAAAATGAAGACACCCTCTGGGTATATTATTCATGACATGGCCTTTCCTGTGAACTACTGAACAAAGAGAACAATTGCAATGATATCTGGGCACATTAACCAGACATCATGTTATCTGGAAAAGTAATATTATGGTAGCATAGGCCACTATCAACGCCAAGTCTTTCCGAAACCACAATCGTTTGGGTGACCTTGGCTGCAAGGTCTGCCCTTACAGATCTAGGAGAGATTTGACCTTGGTTGCTAGGTCTGCCCTTAAAAATCAAGGAGAGATTTAACCTTGGTTGCTAGGTCTGCCCTTAGTACAGTTCAGGGAAGCCATCTTGGAATGCATGTGTTGCGAGGTGTGCAGCAAGGACCAATCAGAACAACACTGACATTACCGATGTCAGTGTTGACATCAGTGATGACATAGGGCGACCACAGCATCCATCGACTCACTGGATTTAAAAGGCACTGCATCACCCTCTCAGGTAGACCCCAGTCTTGTCCTTGAAGACTCAGAGAATGAACCTTCTTCTATACATTACGCTAATCTTAGACTAATATATAATCTCTAATCTCGGAAGTACGTTTTGTCTCACATGCTCAAGTTTTAAGTGAAAGTTGTTTAACCGTAGGCAAGCCTTGCAGTTAAAGTTTGGTTAGACATTGTAGTTAAAATGTATTTATGGAGGAGGTGGGAGGCGTCAAATTTGGAGAGAGTAATTAAGAATTGTCACGCCTTTAGACTTACATTTTGGAAACTAACTATGAATAAAAATGAAAGGCACACTCACTCCTGAGATCCGCTTTGATGAAAAACACAAAAACCTACCTTTCCTACGAGATCACGCGAGTTAGCACCTACGACAGATCACTGGGAAGCTCGACTGGAGTATCAACAGAAATATCAAGGAGAGGATCACTTTTTAAACTGAAAGACGGTTGTGTTCCAGGCGAGAGGACATCGGTATTTCCCATGAAGAAGATGACGGATGGACTTAACACGTAATGGGGATGGATAATGGGAAAATGTGTTGTTCTAACGACGGAGCATGTGAAAAGTAGATAATAATAAGTAAAACAAAAGCAGAGGCTCTTAAGGTTGCCACGACTCAAACTGTTTTGTTTTTTAAACAATTCATGACATTCCAACCGAAGTGGGTGGGCGGGTAGAGAGAGGGAGAAAGAGAGTGACCGAGGAACAGAGACAGGGAGAGAGCGAGCGAGAGTTGGTAATTGAGTGAGGGTACGAGAGAGGGGAGGAAGGGGCGGTAGGGAACGCCTCGGGACGGGAGGTGAAGGAGTAGATTTCAACCCCTCAGCCCCCAGTCCACCCTCCGGGCCGGGGGCCACGTGGACCCTTGTTGTGGTCCTTCTGTCAGTGAGCGGTGGACTGCGCTGCCTACCAGCCCAGACCACAGACGCGCGCACAGGGCTCCAAGCTGAACCACAGTATCACTTAAACAGCAGTTAAGTAAGGGCCTTGTTTTTACACTGCCTGTTAAAATGCCTGACCAAAAATAGTCGCATTCGTCTTGGATGTTTGCAATAAAAAAGAAAAACCTCAGTCCTCGGTTCATTGAGACTTGAAGAAGCTTGGCTCCCGAGTTCCAAACTCCACCGCGGTCTCTTGTGGCGTTTCATCTCGGCACGGGGAGATTGTGTGACACGCTATGAGTCCGATTCTGAGAAATGCTATTCCTTTTAAGGTGCCCGATAGTGGCCTGATAACTCACCGCAGATAAGCGATTAATCGTCTTCAGCAGGTTTATCTAACCCCAAACATCATACTGCAGCATTATGTCAACAACATCCATCTATTCCTCCACCCAAAGAACCGAAACCGTCGCTATACGAACACTGAAATACTATAAATACTGAAACAGCGAAAGAAGTGGACAGGCCCAGTCCAGCCTGCCTGATATAGATTAGCCTTGTCCTTCAAAAGATGCTCAGAGCAGATCATTAGCCGGATGTCATTGAAGCGCAGAGGGGGCAGGCACTTGATGCTCACCGCCACGGCTATCACTAGCATTAGCAGTCATCCTTAGCACAACACAAGCCCAAGGTCCTCATAACACACAACAAAACAAATACACAGTCCATACCACGGGAGGACAGCGCCGTCAGAAGCAAGGAACAGAGAGAGCGGAGCAGTGAGGGCTTTGAAGAAGTAAAAAAGGAAAAACAACCAATTAAAAAGCATTGCTCTTTGAAATAGAACTGGTGTTTAGCAAACCATGGCTATAAGCAAACCGTATAAAGCCTCCAAACGAGGCCTGACACCAGGCAAGCCCAAAGCTGAACCAGCATTTAGATGGATGGGTGGATGAGAGGTGGACTGGCGGGTAACCAAGACCACACACACTGGAGCTCCTGACCACACCGCCCCCCAGGAGGACCCAGAGCAGACCTGGGGAGGCCAGGACCCTGCTCCATCACTCCCCCCCCCCCCCCCCATAGCACCTCCACAATATCTCCCCCTCTCTCCCCAACGTCCACCTCAGCCTCGCTCCCCAGCCTCCACCTATCCCCCCAGCCACTCTCCCCAGCCTCGACCTCCATCCCCCTTCCCCAGTCTCCACCTCCTCCTCCACCCCCCTTCCCATCCTCCACCTCCATCCCTCTCCCATTGGACAACATTATACAACAACATTATATATAACACCGCTTTCCTTTTAAGGACTTAAAAGGAGAAACTCCCCAATGACCCCAGAAAACTTTTTAAATGGCTTCTAATTTTTTTAAATGCCCAGCAACTTTCTGACACTTCTTTGCCTTACAATTAATTGTTTTTAGAACGTGATGCAGATATTGCACAACACAAATACAAAGCTAGAGTAGGCACAGCATGGAATGCAGAATGCAATTTAGTCGTTTTTGTTTTTCTGTTTTTAAGTCCGGTCTCCGGCCAATCCTAATCTCTCCTGGAGCCCACTGACTTTACTGCAGATTCCTCAAGTTATTACAACACACACACACGCACACGCACACACACTCACACATACACAATTAAAAGATGTACAAGCATGTGGGGTCATGGGAGAGACGAGGAGAAGGGAGGGAGATGGTGGAGGGTTTGGTTCCTACCTTGGATTACTGCAGAGGAACCAGTGTTGGCATCGCCCAGCAACTCTGAACTCTGCTGTGGAGAGAGAGAGAGAGAGAGAGAGAGAGAGAGAGAGAGAGAGAGAGAGAGAGAGAGGAGAGAGAGAGAGAGAGAGAGAGAGAGAGAGAGCTGTGATCAGAGTTCAAGACCAAAGCAAACAGAGAGAGCGAGGTAGGGTTAGTGCTGGTGGCTAGCCGAGTGGAGTGTCCTCTAAGGAGAGGTAGCAGTCTGTGATAAGACCAGCCTTCTTCCTCAGGGCTTCCTCTTCCCCTCTGCTGACAGGACCATATGACCATGTGACCATACACACATTGAGTCAACACACACACGCACACGCACACGCACACACACACACACACACACACACAGATTTGGATGAGAAGCAATAGACTTGTATCCGATGCACACACACGCACAAAATGAATGAGCTCGCCATCATTAATTCACGTTCATCTCGTGACCCAAACTGTGGCACTCATGTTGTAAATACAACTGTTACACTTGGCCGCTATAGTAGGCCAGTAAACGATAGGATCTGATTCACACAGACGTAAATAGAGGCTGCCAGTGCTACACGTGTACGGCTGAGAGGCTACGGCAGGTGTCTGGTTCAGGTGTCGTTAAGCAAACAGGAAATGGAACCAAACAAAGACTCAACTCAGTGCTCCTCATTCCTTCACATGAATTAGGAATCATCATTGTCTTACAAAAACCTGCACCGGCCGCCGATGACTCGTGCGACAATGACCGACCTCTGCAGGTTCCCAGCGGCTGATTCAACAGCCTATGTGTTGTCCGCCCACAGCCCACAGTTATCTCACGCTAACCAGTAATTAACGACCCAGCGGTGCTCCGGGCGCGGGCCAGCTCACCCACACCTGAGAACATCTGGGGGGGGGGGGGGGTGTAAGAGAACAACTGGCTGAACCACAGAACCACACAGCATCGAACAACACAAGGAGACCGCCGGAAATCCGTGTCCAGCTCCGGGTACTAAAGGTGAACTTTTAATAACTGCACAGCTGGGACTTGGATGAACAATACAGTCAATAACCCAACACCCCGAGCCTACATATGGACGGTTTATGATTGATGTTTATGGTTTAAGTGGAAAGCCATTGATGTCATACAAGACGGCTCAGAGATCAATAGATTATCTTCTATCTAAATCCATAATGATTTAGCATCAGAGGTCGAGGTTGACCAACATCATGTCCTTTGTTTGTTTGTTTGTTTGTTTGTTTGTTTGACCGGCAGCAGGGTCGAGTAAACAACAGGAGCAGCCGTTACACAACAATACAATAATAATCCAGGGTAAAGTCAGTGAAGTCTTTTCTCCGCGGCGAACAAAGGGCAGGGCCTGCGATCACAACACGTTGCTTAGCACTTGACCAAATAGCCAGGCATTCCACGCCGGCTTAGTGCACACAACACGGAGCACCGGCACACGACAGCACAAGCGGCATGATCAGAGGCGGTGTGAGCGTGCGTGTGGTTGTGCGTGTTTGTGTGTGGTTGTGCGTGTGTTTGTGTGCGTGTTTGTGTGTGTTTGCAGACAATACAAGCACTCCGCGTGAGCAACGGGCCTGGGTGTGAACACAAAGCTCTCCTGGGGGCATCCGCTGATCCCATTATGCTACTCAAGGTCTTAATAATATTTAGCATTTACACTCTTAAGAAGTACTCACAGACACAGTCGTGAGGTGAGCCGTAAGCAACGCTTACACGCAAGCTGAACAAACATTTATGGTCACTGAATGATCAATGGTAAAATGTGCATGTGTGTGTGTGCTGGTGACGAGTGCCCACTATGAAGTCACATGCTAGCTAGGGGTGGGTTAAGGGTAAACCCCCACCCCCCACCCCCCCCAGTAGATCCCGGTACAGCCTGAGGCATTTCTTCATCCAGTCCCTCATCTGATAATAACATTAATTATCCACGACACAATGGCAGCCGACTATAAAAGAATGACAAGATGCAGTGAGGCGGGTCTGTTTATATATAAACGGTGAACAACACGCGTTGGGTCCATTGAGTGTCCTTGAGCCATGCGATCATGGAAAGACAAAAACCCTGACCTCTTCTGCTTTTCGGCTGCATATTTTTAACTGCATGACAGTCTGTACCTGCCCCCCCCCGCCCCCACGCCCCCTCCGACCCCTACTACCACTTCTGGGATATTTTTATCTGGAAAAACACACTTTTTGGGCTCACGTGGTCCAACTTTGGCATCCTGTTTTGCATCTGAAATGTTTTCAAAATGCAGCCCATGCTATAAATAACAATAGTAGCACTTATCATCATCTGACTAATGTGGTATCATCATTATCATCGAGGCAAAGCAAACCTAAAATGTCCCGCAATATGACATCAAAAAGGTGGCAAGAAAGTGGAAGAACTAGTTTTACATGACCTGAGAGTTCAGAGGACCGATCCTCCGCTGTAGTTGGTCTACTTTGAATAAGTACAGTGTATGCTGATGTGAAGCCCCTGGGAAACTAAGCCCACGGCGCAATGCTTGTGACCACAAACTCTTACATAGTCGTGCATTTTAACCGCATTCACACCTGCCCCAGTGAACTAGTTCAGTAGTTCAGTAGTTCAGTAGTAGTAGTAGTGCTTGTGGCTAAGAAGCATTACACAATCTGTTAACCTTTATCCTATTGTACATCAAAAACGTCCCGCCAAATATCTACAGCTTTTAAGCCAACAATCTCCCATGATCCCCATCGGCATATCAGGCTCCAAGTGGGACACGACGCAGGGCCGGGGCGTCCTGTTTGGGATGCAGCTGCCCCATTTCCTGATCTCTATGGGACTTGCCTGAACTATGTGTTGATAGCTCTGCCTGGCGACAGGACCTCCTGCTGGAAATAGCTCCGCAGGCTAGGGCTCCTCGGAGCGACTCGGCCTAGTGGGGTTCCCTGGGCCTCGGCCCCCCCATTGGGCCTCCCCTCCCTCCCACTGGGCCCCCCACTGCACCCCAAAGGAGACGGGTTCACTTTACAACGTCAACATACGGTGGCTACAGCACAGTCACGGCAAAGATGATGAAGAGTAAATGTGGTTCAATGGCAGTACATTTCTCAATGTTTGGGTCACATTTGAGTCGGATCAGAATATAATTATCGTCAGTCACAGGGCAGAGTGTACCGGCTAGCTGGGATCCTCAACTCCCAGCTGAAAGGTATTAGGTTTGATCCCTAATGTGCAAAGTCTTCCATATTCACATATGCTGCAACCCCGTCCTGTATCTGAATCACACAAGTTGCTTTGGATAAAAGTCTAAACTGAAAGGTAAATAGTACTCACCACTATTTACTGACATGGTAAATAGTAGTCATCACGTAATTCCACCTGGAAGGGCAGGATAAACAGAAAGCTGCTCAGGAAACAAGGAGGAATTTATGGACATTTATGGACATTGACCCAATAACTACTGATGATTTTTCACCCTTTTTCCCCTCTGCATACGGAAATCTTGTAGATGGGCATAAAAAACAAAAACAGCACATATTTCCAAGAACCCCTACGGACATATTCTGGCCAATTAAACTCCACAAGTACCACAATCCATCTCTCCAGTGGCCTCTTTAAAACAGCATCTAGGGACACTCTGGGCCAATGCTCGTGGAAGTGGATTGGGAATGTCTGTTAGAGCCCCGCGAGACACCACCTGTCTGGGGGTGCAGAGGGATGGGCAGACCAACTGGACGGACCCTCATGCAGGGCCGTCTATTGTCCTCAAGGTCTAGAAAAGCCCATGACATCACCCTTCTGGAACCAGGGAGTCTGCAGATACCAAAGGACTGGTTGGGGGTGAGCTGTTGTGGTTGGGCCAACGGTAAATAGAAAACCACAGTGGCTTTCACAGAATAACTTGAATCATCCTCTTGACTCGGGTTTGGGATTAGCCATCCAGCCACACAATACTAATTTAGTTGCGGTGCGCTCGCTTTACGGATAACCTTAAAGTGCATTCAGATCTTGCTTCAGGTAGACTGCAGGCATTTGGCTTCGAACCCAGAACCTTTCAACTGGGACTCGGTCACCCTAACCACTAGACCGATCATCGGTGGAACAAACACAGTGCCCTATATTTCCGATCCCATTGGCCTTTTAGTTGCCAGATGGTCCAACTTAGCGGTCATGGTTGCTGGGCGTGTCCGGCACCTGCTCAGGTTGCACCTGCGGTACAAAAGCTTCAGGTGGACTCTCACAAAATAGCGTTTATGTGCCGCTTGGCCCCGGCCTCCAGCGCTCTGTGGCCCCGTGGGACCAGCGATGGGAAAGGAACCCAATATCCCAGACTGTGCTCTCACAGTAATTTAAATGGGCGTGTTACTAAATGGGTTTCGTCGAGTTGGGACAATGATTGTGTTGTCTGAGGTGGTGTTCAACACTACAAAGTGGTAAATGGGGGATTGTTCCAGGGAAAAACCAAATTCACTCAAATATCTCCAAACCACAGCTCTGGGAAAAGCTAAAGCCACAGAGCTTTTATATGCGACAGTGATTGATCATATAAAACGAAAAAATATTCAAATATATTTTCCTTCCTTTTCCATTTTCCTTTCCAATAGCTCTGACCTGTTCCTCTCTATCTGTCGCCCTGGAAAGTGCAGTTGTGCGATTGCAATATGGCAGACTGAGCCATCTCCCAGATAGATTGTAGGCCTATTCATCAAGACGAGAAACTATAAGAGTATAAAAACGGAAGCATTTATATAAAAACGTGAAGGACTACCGCCACTGCTCCAGTGATGCCAGGTGGCAACAGAGCGGTTCTCCAACGAGGCCAAAGCTTGGGTGTGTAAAAATAAGTTAAAAAAAACCATTTCCAACTGGACTTCAGTGGAGTTGCTGCTCAAACAGTGGTGATGGCGACAATGAAGAGGCACTTTAATACATGCCTGGAAGGTTGGATATCCACAAGTTAATTCTCTGAGGCCTTCACAAATAGACTGGAGGCTTTCAGACTTGAGTATGGGCTGTCTTGAATTCAGAACTAAGAAGGTAAATTAAAATGTTACGTGGACTTTATCAGCAGCAGTTCATTAAGGAGAAGTAGGGGTTGGAGACTGAGGTGAATAGAGACAGGCTGTGAATGAGTATGTAAGGGCTAGAGATGGGTGAATAGACACAGCCTGTGAATGAGCAGGTAAGGGCTAGAGACAGGTGAATAGAGAGAGGTGAATAGACACAGGCTGTGAAGGAACAGGTAAGGGTTAGAGACAGGTGAATAGAGACAGGTGAATAGACACAGGTTGTGAAGGAACAGGTAAGGGTTAGAGACAGGTGAATAGAGAGAGGTGAATAGACACAGGCTGTGAAGGAACAGGTAAGGGTTAGAGACAGGTGAATAGAGACATGTCCTTAATCTGTCCTCCTTATACTTCCTACATTAAGAGAATGCCACTTTTGTGTCAGGAGCATGACTAGGCATCAAAAACAATGAAAAATATGTGGCTAGGATGTTAGGTACTAAAATCGATCCACCGTGCCCTTAGTCTTGCCATAAGCATCATTTAGCGAGATGTATTACCCTTACCTGATCCTTAAGGACAAAGAGGGGAGGGGGTGAGAGAAAGAGAGAAGATAATGAAGACAAAGAGAGATGATGTTGAAGAGAGATGGTTGAACATTGCGTATTTGCACAGTCAGTGTCAAACAAACACCACATGGAACCAGTGTGCCAGAAGCCGTTGGATTTAGTGGCGAACATCTCAATTCAGTGTTGGTTAATCTCAGAGAGAGAGAGGCTGTGTGTGTCTATCAGTCTCTATATTTCAATCCGTCTCATCTTTATTCTTCATCTAATAACCGAACCCTAATTGTATTGAAAAAATAGAATATAGAATATGTTTCTGTGCCATGGCAGAGAGAGAGACAGCGAGAGGGAGAAACAGAGAGAGAGAAAGAGAGATAGAGAGAGAGAGACAGACATACAGAGAGAGAGGCAGAAAGGGGGAGAGAGCCAGAGCCAGAGCCAGAGAAAGAGAGATACGCAGCTCGCAGCCAGTACATAATCAGATGACGAAGACGTCAGAATACTGTTGCAGACTATAAAGTCACCCATGATCTACGACTGCCAAACGTCTGCTAATTAAACAGCACTTAGTCCAGCAGACACGCAATACACGCAACACTTAAGTGGGAACTTTGCAATATTCAACCGGGTTTGAATAATTTAAATGTAGCCTGTGCAAATGCAAATTGACAATGTTTACCTCTGCTCCATGTTGCCAGCACCTCCCTGCTACTTTTGTCCTGTCACCTTACCTGCCATCTGACCCCAACTCAGTCATCAACTCTGTCTGTTCTGTGTAAAAAAGGCAAAAGCCAGGACAATAACAGACCAGGAACATCTTTATGGCAATAGTCAGGGATCTCTGTATGAGAGAGGCTACAGAGAGCATATGAAACAACTTCAGCCGTTTTCCAGAATGTAGCATATCCCTCATGTGGGCAGAGATACGTTTGAAAACTGTTAAGTTCGTGTTTTATATAGTCATCATATACACTGCTAAACTTTATAGAAATGTTCATTACACTGAAGAATGTAGTAATATGTTATCTATTATAGGCCTATATCTACCTTTACATTTAGGGCATTTGGCACATTTATCGGACTATATCAGACTAAATCAGACTATATGAGACTAAGAATAGCTAAGTCCTTCTATAATTTAAATGTATTGTGATGTTTTATCATGATATTCCTCCTAGTACTTAACTGAACTGCACAATGATGTAAAAGTCTCTTACTTCATGACAATAGCAGAGCAGTAATGAATCACCTCACCATGAATGGGACCTTTGAAGAAAGTAAGGATAGGTGGACAAACATGTCTGGGTATTGATCGAGCTTACCATCAGGAAGTCAACAGCAACAATGTCCTCTATGTTCAGTCCGAGGCATGAGCATGACAAAGCAAGTACAATTGGGTTGGGAAGTATGAGTCACGGGCAGGCATGTTGGTCTGTTGTCCAGACTACTGTCCCTTGACTACAGGTTGTTTAACTTCCTCTGGACAGAGATTATGATAAGGAGTCAGATACGATGGATCCCTTCCTAAAGGACAATTGTATTTTTAGGATTATGCAACCGCACAAACTGGAAGGAAGGTGCACTTTGCGTCGCCAGAGGCAGAATCACAGAGCACCAAGACCAGAGTCTTAAACCTCGAGGTTTTAAGATGGTCCTTTTTCATAGGAATTAAAGTGAGGGCAATGGGGCATGATCGGTCGCCACAGGCAGCCTGTGAAGGAGGTCTCCACGTATTTAGTGTGGACAATGACACTTAGTTTATCCAAAGATTAGTTCATTTATTTTAGCAAAAGGTGTGTCAGGGAGTGGCTGGTGGCTCTTGCTCAAGGACGCCTACAGACGACTGTACATGAATCATTCATCCCTAAACTAACGGTGTCATATACTGCATATTCATGTCACTCCAATGATGACGTGGCCGTGGTCATCTCTGTAAAAAAATAATGAACTTTATTAAAATAACTTTCTTGACTACAGGACGAGACAAGGGGATGAGTGTTGTCATTCGATTACTGCTAAAAGAGATGCTGTCGTCTCGGCACAAATGAATGAATGAATGAATGAATGAATGAATGAAAAGAGACGTGGCCAAACCTTTTAATGGTTCTGCATCACACATGGGAACTAGACATGCCTCAGTTCAGGTCTAAGTCATCCTGCAGTTTAAGATAAGACAGTCCTCCCCGTCACCGTTACACTCATCAACCGTTTTATTAACCGTTTTATTAACCGTTTTAAGGCGCAACTTTTCCACAACCAGGTGGTTTTCTGGTCAGTGCTACCGCGGCACAGACAGCAGCTATCGCGACACAAATACGGCGCTATCGCGATGCAGACAGACAGACAGACAGCAGCGACACAGACAGCAGCTATCGCGATACAAACACTGTGCTATCGCGATGCAGACAGACAGACAGCAGCGACACAGACAGCGGCTATCGCGATACAAACACGGCGCTATCGCGATACAATACAGACAGCAGCGACATATAAAGTTACGATACCCGCTCCTCAGAAGCACACGAGACGCTATAAACCCGACACGTGACCACCAGCATGTGTACTTTGTGAGGAGTTTCAATGATAATAATGATAATATTAATAATGATTCTATTAATAATAATAATGTTAATATTTTACTGTACTACTCACCAGCCCCCAGACTCCCTGGATAAGTGACGTGCGCGCCGCTGCCGCCGCTTCCTCCGGCGAGGCTCTTAATGCGCGTGCGTACGGCGCAGTGAATCACACGCGGCGGCGGCGGCGGCGGTGCGCGAGGAGCGCGAGGAGCGTCCGTGGGCGGGGCCGTCAGATCCGTTATAAAGCGGAACATTCCGCGGGAATATTACCGCTGCCACGGAAAACTTCAACGCGTAAAATACACAGGATAGCGAGTTAATAACCCCGCGCCGAATATACAATAATATAATATAATATAATATAATACATATAGTATAGTATAATATAATACAATATAATACAATACAATACAATACAATACATATAATATAATACAATACAATATAATATAATACAACCGTGTACACGTGTACAGGTTGACACGTGTTAACTGTAAACATATGGTTACTACTACAGTGTAACGTTCACTCACTAAATTAAACAATAAAATAAAACAATATAATAATTTTCAATAATAATCATAATCATAAAATATGAATTTCAATAATAATCAAACGTAGGCAAACAAAACCCCTACAGTGTAGTTGATATTCGTGATGTTTTAACAGCTGATAACTATATGTATATATGTATATATGTATATTTGTATATAACTATAAGTATATATGTATATAATGTATATATGTATATAATGTATATATGTATATTTGTTTATAATGTATATATGTATATAATGTAGGATATTTGTATATATGTATATATGTATATAATGTATATATGTATATTTGTATATAACTATATGTATATATGTATATAATGTATATTTGTATATAACTCAGGCTAATGTATAGACGGGCTTAGGACGCCCTCTAGAGGATTCCTGCCGCAATTGCAAACAAATGCAGTCGAGGCCAGCAAAAAAAATTATATATATATATATATATAAAATAATATTGTGGACGGTGAGATAAGAACAGTATAAGCACAGTATAAGGACAGTAAAAGGCGCTGCGGACATAACTTCAAACAATCCAAAATGTGATCATCATCAATAAATAAAACGGCCTCACAGCCACGCGGGGGGGAAGCGCCGCCCCGTCAGTCACGTGGCGGTTGTTTGCGGACGTTACCCCGCGCGCCGTCCGCGCCTCTGATTGGCTCGTGTCTCATGGCCGTCCTGTCAATCCACGTGTGGAGGCGGGCAGAGGGCGGCTCCGCTAACGGTGCGTTCCAGCTGTACTTTGGAGGTCGGAATTTCCCACGTCGTTAAAGTCGGAAAACGCCGCCGCGGGCCTTCCATACCAATGTACCTCAGAGGTCACAAGTCGCGGCTGGGAGTGACGTCACACACCCCAGTGGACTGACTATGGTCGAGGTTGGCGACGTTTTCTAGACTTTGCGATTCCGACTCCGACTTCAGGGGGGCGTTCCCGCTGAAACCCCCCCCCCCCTCACCCCCGACCGGGGATACGGGAAGACCAGACTTCCGAGTACAACTGGAACGCAGCATAATCCAGCCAATATAACGAAAGTGAATCGCGATATTGTTCTACACGCACCACAACAACAACAAGAACAACAACAAGCAGCAGCATGACTTCTCCCGTGTCTCCGGTGAGTTCCCAAGCTAACACTGTATTTAGCCTTGTTAGCCTTATTAGCATCTTCTATGGCGACATCCCATACAGTTAGCTTAGCATAAGTTATGCTAACCTAGCTTGTTATGCTAACCCTGCTGCTGCTGCTGCTGCTGTTGTTGTTGTTGTTGTTGTTGTTGTCGTCTCTGAGTGACTCTTCTGTTCATAACATGTATTTGACAGCCACTTCTGCCCACTTTATGCTTCACTTTGAGGTGACATGATCATAATCATCATCATCATGTCATAGTTCAACTTTATTTATGTGCAGGATTAATGCAAATCATCATCATCATCAAATCAACATCTCTGACTAGATCCCACTCCAATGCACTCCATCAGCACAGGATATTATCTTTATTACATGACATTTACATTCAATCAGTGCAATCAGACAGTACAGTACAGTACAGTAATAAGCTGTCTTGTTTAATAATCACAGTTTCTCACTTGCTAGGGTGTTTTCAGCATCACTTCAATTATAGTTATGTTAAAACCAAACTCACATCAGGCAAGGATTCAAGATTTCAAGAAGTTTAATTGTCACATACACATACAGGATATGCAGTGAAATGCTCATGGTGATATATAAAATATAACACATATAACACATTTCAACATAATACTTGAGAGCACCTTTCTGTAAACCCAAAGCACTTTACAAAAGCGTGTGAGTTTTAGGGTGTGTGTGGCTGGCTGAGGCCGTGTAGACGGATGCCCCGGCCACAGGTGTGCATGTGCATGTAGATGGTGAAGAGAGAGGGGTCCAAGCACAGAGCCCTGGGGGACACCTTAACTAATCTAATTAAGGGGCTGGGGGTGGAGCTACAGCATGACGAAGACGGTGAACGTGTGTTGCAGACTATCGGAGCGTTGTTCGTCACTCTGGGTGAGATGGGCTTCACCCAGGAGCAGATCCAGGGGGCGGTGCAGGCGGGACACTTCTCCGTGGCGGACGCTGCCGAGTGGTGAGCGGTTGGCTTGAGTTCCCGCTCTTTCTTCCTCACACTACCTGTACTCTCTATTATCAACTCTGTTGCTATACATACGACCGCCAGGTTGTCTCCTCTGTTGAAATACTCCCCCATTTGGATCAATAAACAACTTCCGTGTGGATAACAGGCTCCTGCAGGGACCGAATGTGCGCCACAAGTTGATGAAGCGACCGTCGGAGCCGGCCGAGACGCCGTTCTCCGCCTTCAACCTTCCCAAGGGGTCACACGTGGCGTCAGCTGACGGCGGAGGTATGATGATGATGCTGCTGCTGCTGCACACTTCTGACGAATCACAGTTTGAGTTTTGAGTTTTGTCCGGGGCTAGCAAGCTGGGAAGGCAAGTTTACCGTAGAGATTCATAGTCCTATCCACATCCTAAGCATTGTATCGGTTTATCGGTAGCCGATTGTTTTATTATCTATTTATTATTGATCGGACCACAAGAGGGCGTGCAGCCGCATGGTGAAGACATGGTGTCAACAGGGGACAGGAGAGTCTGTTGGTAAGGGTCCCTCCAAACAAAAGGTTCTGGGTTCAATCCCCGATGTCTGTAGGCATCCTTGAGCAAGAGGCCCTAGCCCCTCCCTGCACCTGAATGATTGTGTGTGTGTGTGTGTGTGTGTGTGTGTGTGTGTGTGTGTGTGTGTGTGTGTGTGTGTGTGTGTGTGTGTGTGTGTGTGTGTGTGTGTGTGTGTGTGTGTGTGTGTGTGTGTGTGTGTGTGTGTGTGTCCCTCTCCCTCATCGTCTCCTCATCATCTCACTCCCTGACCCTGATGTCTCCTCCTCCTCCCCCCGAAGCCTCCTCCTCCTCCTCCCCCCCGGAGCCCCTCCCTCCCCTGGAGTCTCGCATCAAGCCCTCACATGGAGACTTCCGTGAGCAGCAGAGGCAGCGCGTGGCCCAGGAGGCTCGGACCGAGAGACGGCAGAAGAAACAGGTAGGTGTATCTCTCTCTCTCTCTCTCGCTCTCTCTCGTACATACGCACTCAAGAAAAGAAGTTCAATGGTCACATACAGGATATGCAGGGGCGCTAGTGAGGTCAGAGTTCACAGTCCTGATGGCCTGCGGAAAGAAACTCTCTAGCAGTGTGTGTATGTGTGTGTGTTCTGTCTCCCAGGAGCGTGAGCTGGTGCTGAAGCGCATCGCGGAGGACCGCAGGAGCCAGCAGGAGAAGACCAAGACCTCGCCGGCCTCGGCCGAGGAGTCCCAGACCGCTGAGACTCCCAAGACCACCGGGGCCCAGAAGCTGGGAGGGGGCCCCCAGACCAACGTGGACAACAACTGCATCCTGATGGTGAGGAGATACCCTAAATAAAATTTGATGTAAATATGCTCCAGTGTTGAAACTATACATTGACTCTATACATCTGAATCTATATGTTGGGATGTTCCAGATCCGCCTGCCCTCGGGGGAGTCCATGCGGGAGCGTTTCCATGCCGACGCCCCCCTGCGGAGCGTGGTGGAGCACATATCGGAGCGGCACCCCTCCCTGCCCGCCTTCTCCCTCCTCCAGGGGTTCCCACGGAAACGCTTCGGGGAGGCGGAGCTCGCGTGCTCCCTGCGCTCGCTGGGTCTCATGCCCAACACCGCCCTCTGCCTCCAGACCACGCCCCCGGAGACGGCCCCCCGCGCCCCCCCACCGATAGGCACCGAGGAGAACCAGGAGTCCACAGCTGTGGCTCCTCCTCCTCCTGGGAGGAAGGAGGAGGAGGAGGAGGAGGAGGAGGAGCTGCCAGGGATGGAGCAGGAAGTCCCGCCCCCGGCGCTGCCCCTCCAGCTGTGGGAGGAGGCGGTGGGCTGTGCCGGCGTCCCTGGGGCCCCATCCCCTTTCCCGGGCCCTTCCCACTTCTGGGGTAAGAAGAACCCTGCCTGTAGCGTTTTATTTACTTCCTGATTTCTGACCAATCAGGATTTCGTTGGAGAGTTGGGAACAGCTGAAATATTCCATCTTGTCCTGGTGGTGGTGGTTGTGTTGGGCAGGGCGGGGTCAGAAGCTGGCCCCTGCAGAGGCAGGAGAGGCTGCCAGGCCAGAGGAAGAGGAAGAGGAGGAGGAGGAGGAGGAGGAGGATGATGATGTGCTGGAGGCGGACAGGGAAGAAGAACCACCCAATGGTATCCCTCTCTCTCTCTCTCTCTCTCTCGCTCGCTCTCTCTCCTTGCCCCTCTCTTATGTTTATCTACTTCTGGTTGATCGATTATTTGGGGGTTTTCTCTGCAAGAGAAAACTCCGGTTCTACTTTAGAACCGGAGCTGTTAGCTTCATGTTTCGGGCTGCTGGCCTGGCGTGTGTGTGCGTGTGCGTGTGTGTGTGTGTGCGTGCGTGAGTAACGTTATTGGTTTGTGGTGCTGTGGCCGCTCCAGGGATGCCCAGGCTGCCCTTCCTCCCAGACAACAGGTTCCGCGGGGGGCCGGAGCCACGCCACCAGTGGCCCCAGCAGGGCAACAGACTCCGGTGAGCCACAGACGCGCAACACCACGCACTGAATACCTTATCTTGACTATATATTTGTATATTTTGAATGTACATTTGTAAATCTGTTAGTTTATTTGTATTATTCTGTGTATTTCTCTATTGTTTTATTGTACTGTATTGCTGTGCAACCTGGCACAAGAATGTCCTTCGGGATTAATAAAGTTCGATCTTATCTTATCAGCTGTAGCAGGAGTATGGTGTACATAATAAGTCTTCACTATGTGTCTAAGACGACGTGTGTGTGTGTGTGTCTAGGGAGGGCGCGGCGGAGAAGGCGGCCCCAGAGGATGCCGGGATGCGGGCGGGGCCGGGGCCGGGGGGTGGGGCCGCGGGCCTGGCTGCCGTGGAGCGGCTCCAGAGGGCGGGGCCGCAGGACGAGCAGCCGGCCCACCGGGGGCTCCCCTCGCCGCCCAAGAGAGCCTACCGAGCGCCTAGCGTCACCTCGCTGTGTAGCATGGCGACGCGCGCCACCGCACAGCTCATGGCCGGTACGGCGGCTAGGCTAACGCCACGTCCAATGACGGCCAATCGTAGCTCCCATGCTAACACCAAGCGTAGCTCCCTGTGCTAACAAATCGTAGCTCCAGTGCTAACAAATCGTAGCTCCCGTGCTAACACCAATCGTAGCTCCCGTTAACACCAATCGTAGCTCCACTGCTAACAAATCGTAGCTCCCCTGCTAACACCAATCATAGCTCCCCTGCTAACAAATCGTAGCTCCACTGCTAACAAATCGTAGCTCCCGTGCTAACACCAAGCGTAGCTCCACTGCTAACTGATTTGTAGCCTGACTGTAAAGCCTTTGGGACTGACCGCTGTAGCTCCACTGCTAACTACTCCGCTAACTGACCGCCGCTAACAGCTCCACTGCTCACTCGCCCAATGGAACGATAGCATTGAGCTAACGGGTGGCGGTGTACTGAAGCCTCTCTCTCTCTCTCTCCCGCGCCCCCCTAGCTCCCAGCATGCAGTACAGCAGCAGCCTTGCGTGTCTGACGCCGGAGCTCGTGGAGCTGCTGCTCGGCCACATGGCCCGCGAGCGGCTGCTGCGTCCACGCACCCTGGAGCTGTTCTTCGGGTGCCCGCTGCAGAAGTTTGTCCTCAGCAGCTACCCGTACTGCACCAACGACCTGCTGAGGCAGCTCCGCGCCTTCCCGGCCCTCAAGCACCTGAGCCTCGTCAACTCCCCGCTCATCACCGGTACGCCGTCACCTCTGACCTCGCAACTCTAGTTACAACAACATCCAGGATGGGTAGTCCACAGTGGACTAGTGCTGTTCTGCGTGCTGATTGGCTGTTGGCTCTCTCTGTGTTCTCCAGACTCTGGCTTGTCTGTGCTGTCCAGTCTGGTCAAACTCCAGCACCTCAACCTGTCGTCCTGTGGGAAGCTCACCGACTCCTGTCTGCAGTACATCACAGGTCTCACTCTCTCTCTGTCTCCCTCCTAACCTAGTGGCTAGCGGTTCTCTGAGTCCATGCAGGAACACAGAGCTCCGGCCTAAGCTGCTGTCTGAACCCAACTCCTCTAGTCTTCTTGTGTTAATCCTTTCAAAGGTTCCTCCACCCAAAATAGACTTACTTTATGTGGAATTAGTCTCAGAAACTAAGTAGAATAAATTCAGAGAAAGGTTTTCGTGGTGTAATTTGGTTTGGTGTCATGGTTCTAACAGGCCTCATCGACAAATAGGATTTTACATACATGCTGCTCACCAACCAGAAGACCTGAACAGCCTTCATGTGACAGTTCCCAGTCTACCTTGGGCTAAATGTCTCACTCAATGCTACTTTTTAGATGAAAACATCTTCAGAATGTCCACATTGTAAATGGAAAACCTCCACAATTAGTCAATCATCAATTAACCTGAAAATATAAAAATATAGCATATGAAAGTGAAGACTGAAGGCCCATAGAGATGTCCTTAATAGGAGTGTGATGTCTCCTGCTGCCCAGGCCTGAAGGCCCTGAGCTTCCTGTCCCTGGACCAGACCAAGGTGAGCGACGCGGGGATGCTGCCCTACCTGGGCTCGGCGCCCGCCAGCCTATCGCAGCTCAGCCTCAACCACACGGCCGTCACCGAGGCAACGCTGGCCGCGCTGCCTGCCTCCACGCCACACCTGCGCTTCCTGAGCATCAAGCAGACCAAGGTAGGCGAGCCCAGAGACACGCGGATACCAATCACACTCACATTAATAACCAGTGCCGATAATAATAATAATAATAACGAGCAACGCTGACAACCAGGTGAGCGACGTCTCTGCGCTGGCCGAGCTGCTGCACCTGCAGACACTGTACCTGGACGGGACGACGGTCTCCCTGGAGCCCCTGGCCCGACACCCCTCCCTGGCCGCCCTCAGTGTGGCGGGGGTTCTGGTCCAGGACCCCGACCACGCCCTGCACCTCATCTCAGGTGGGCCGGGAACCACAGAGGGAGAGTTTTTACAACTATTCAGCTCCTAACTCCTACCTGTAGCCTCCTAGAGCAAGATGCCTCCTAACCCCTACCTGTAGGACCCTAGAGCAAGATGCCTCCTAGCCTCCTACAGAAAGGTGCTGACGTAGCGGGTGTGTGTCTGCAGGTCTGAGGCTGACCCAGCTCACCCTGCCCGGACGCTACGCCGTGACGGACCAGGGTCTGGCCTTCCTGTCCAGACTCACCCTGCTCACCGAGCTGGACCTCACCGACCACACCCAGGTCACGGACCAGGGTGTCAGCCAGCTGGCCACCATGACCAGGTATAACACCATACTGGTACCAACATACTGGTAAATAACACACTGGTACCGACATACCGGTACTAACACCCTGGTGCCCTGCCCCCCCCCCCAGCCTGAAGAAGCTGTCTCTTAGCAACACGGGGCTGACGGACAGCGGCCTGCCCCCCCTGCGGAGCCTCCGGGACCTGCAGGAGCTGTGCCTGGACCGCACCTCCGTCACCAGCAGGGGCGTGGCCGGGCTCATCACCTGCCTGCCCCGCCTCCAGGTAAACACAGGAGGCAGGACTGTACACACAGGCTCTGATCGGCCCCCAGCAGACCACCGAAAGAACCTGTGTGTGTGTGTTCCCCCCAGGTGCTGGGTCTGGCCTGCACGCGGGTGGGCGACTCGGTGGTGCGGAGAGGTCTGATTGGCTGCAGCCAGCTGGTCAAACTCAACCTCAGCCGGACACGCATCACAGACCGTGGTATGGCCACGCCCCTTTTTACACACCCAGGCCCCGCCCTCGTGGAGCCGTCCGTCTATTAAAGCCACGAGGCTAGGCTAACGGCTAGGCTAACACTCTCCCCTTCTCCTCCCCCATCTCCTCCTCCCCAGGCCTGAGGTTCCTCAGACACGTGCATCTGGCGCAGGTGAACCTGGACGGCACCGGGGTGACGCCCGCCGGCGTCGCCAACCTCCTCACGCTGAGCCACATCGTCAGCGTGCGCGCCAGCAACGTCCGCGCCATCGCCCCCGACGACGTCTCCGATGACGACCAATCACAGTGAGGGGGGGGGGAAGCGCCACCCTGTCCTCCCAGCCTCTCATTGGTCCAGATGAACCCCCACCCCCACATATTTAAAAGCCAATGTTGAAACGCGGCCCCCTTTAAACGTTAAGACCGGCGTTGCGCCGCCTCTTATTGATGACATCACCTAACGAGATGGCCTCAACCAATCACACGGAGGCCATCGTTGTCCACGACAACGAGAAAGCTTAAACCGTGGGATTACGTTGGCTGCTGTTGTAACGTCTGTGGGAACTTCAATTGCTTCTTACTGTAAATTAAGTAATGAAACCTTTTGATTCTGTGACCTGCAACAGGATGTGTCTCGGGCATATTTACACGTTTCAGAGCGTGTACAACGGCACACGCTCTGAAACCACCGAAGGAAGCCGAGACGTGTCTAACGTGTGTCTCCGTCTTACACACGCGTGTAAACACTTCGCATATTTAACCCCTCTAGCTTTTAACGGCTGCACTAGGAATGGATTTGGAGCCTTGGATCTGTATTACGTACACCGAGAGAACTCAGATTAACACGTATACTCAAATATTCAACGTGTACTTAGAATAACAGTATGACTGAATGTGTAGAACGCAAACAACAATCTACTGTTTGTTATGTCTACACCCCATCCTTCAAAAACAAGTTTTCTGGTTTTAATTTGATGTTTACGACAGCTTATATCAAAGCGGATGACTTGATGTTTTATGTTTGGAAGTAGAGAAGAGCAGCTCTGCCTCTTCCTCACCTCCGCCGCAGCAGAAATACAACTTTCTTATCCTTTTGTTTACAGAATTGTGAACTAAACTTTATTTTCAGAAGATTATTTTTGGAATGCGACCGCTGTTCGGGTACATTTACAAATAGAGCATAATGTGGAATTAATAAAGTCTGCATTTCAAACTGCAAGTCGACCCCTGGTTTCAGCTCAAATTCAAACAAAAAATAAATGAATGCATTTTGGGCTGAGAGTTCTAGGAAGGAGGCGGGGCTTGTCATCCCCATGGTTATGACCCAGCTTTGTGATACTTTAAAATGTGTGATCCTCCATTACGTGACCAGGTGTGCGTGTTGTGACATCACAAGTGGGGAATGTCCACCTAGATGTATGTTGACTAGATCAGTTTACCCGTCGGTACGGTCTACCACGATTCCCCACTTGTGATGTCACTAGATGGTAGCCACATGGCAATTCACACCTGGTGGTGTAATATGTCCTTTACTAAGCTAGTACCATCATTGAGTCCGAGTGATGTTGTATATGAAGTACACACTCATTACAAATAATTACATTAGATAAATATGTGTATATATAAGGAGGTATTTTAAAATCTGGGATCTCAAAACCCAAACAGTTCTGTGTATATCCAACACACACACATTTATTCCAGACTCCATTAACTCAACACATTGTTCGCGGGCACGTTTTCTCTTCAGACAAACCTTTATTGCATCATTTACAATGTTAAATAAGGCATAACTGCTGCTTCATGGGAGAGGAAACAAAAAGACAACTTTTAAATATCATAAAATGACCTAAAAGCTGCTCCTTACTTTAAGGGGAAAAACAACAGAAATCATTTTCTACGAGGACAGCGCGATGGAATGCGTTCCAAAATGCACCGCTGAGAAGCTTCTGGTGAATCGGCCAATCATAGTGCAGCTTGCGGTGGGGGGGCGGGGCCAAGGTTGGGCCGGGGGCGTTCCCGTGTCCAACCGAAGGGGGGGGGGGCGGCGGTAATATTAGGATGTAGAACGAGACGTGTGCCCGTGTTTAGGATGCTTCCGTGACAGTACCGAAACATCGGGCCCCCCCCGGCCCCCGGTCCAGCCCTGATCCAGCGGCCCCGTCCACCCATGATGCGCCACGGGTGGGTGGGCGGGGCTTGTGGGGGGGGCAGGGGGAGCTGCGTTAGACATCGTGCACCTGTTGCTTCTCGATCTTGGCCTTCAGGTGTTCCTTGTAGGCCAGAATGTCCCGGTTCCACTTGGTTATGGTCTGCTTCTCGCACACCCAGATCTCCTGGGCCACCTACACAACAACGAGACAGACAGGCAGGACAGACAGACAGGTTAGCACAGTCACCGTGGAAACACCCAACAAACCAGCTCCTTATTATTATTATCAAGTGACATGGTGTACATCCCGTCTAACAATGCGAGGCTTGTCCATAGTTTCATTTTCATTTTAATTGGAAGCTGGCAGGAACTTCGTTTATTTGCGTTCAACATTTCACAACAATGAGGATGACGAAATTAAGTTGGTAATGAATTACGAAACAATACGAGTGAGTCCGTTTTCTATTGTGACACACGGCTGACTCATTAGGTCGTCTAGTGAGCTGCAGGAAACACTGAGTCACAGTAAGCCACACCCTCCACCTTAATCTCTGTCTCCTCTGTAACCCTCCACCTTAACTCCATCTCCTCTGTAACCCTCCACCTTAACCCTCTGTAACCCTCCACCTTAACCGCCATCACCTCTGTAACCCTCCACCTTAACCCTCTGTAACCCATCATCCCACCCAACATCCAAGCAAACATAGAAAAAGGCAACGGTTATTCCCAGTGCATCGTGGGAGACCAGGTGGGACCAGCGTACCTGCTGGATGAGCCTGAAGTCGTGGCTAACCAGCATGGTGCCACCCTCGAAGTCGTTGATGGCGTCGGCGAGCGCGTCGATGGTCTCGATGTCCAGGTGATTGGTGGGCTCGTCCAGGAAGAGCAGGTGGGGGTTCTGCATGGCCAGCCAGGCGAAGCACACGCGGCACTTCTGGCCGTCGGACAGGTTCTGGATAGGGCTCACCTGGACACGCGGACACGCCCCTTAGACACGACCCTTAGCTCTGATTGGCTTAGACTACTGGCTTTGTTTATCCTGGGAGTCGCGGGGGATTCAGGGACTCATGGTACTTTATTTATTACATTTAAATTCATTTGTTAATAATAATTGAATAATAATTGCCTAAAACACAGTTTGGGGGACCATTCTGGTGTTCGCCGTCTTGAGGTGCGACTCCAGCGTCTGGTGGTGGTCTCCATGGTTACCTGCTGCTTGCCCGTGAGGCCGTAGCGGCCGATGATCTTCCTCATCTCCTCTCGCTCCTTGATCTCCGGGTAGCACTTCATCATGTAGTCCAGAGGGGACAGGTCCAGCTCCAGCTGCTCTGTCAGGTGCTGAGGGACCGAACAGACAGACGCTCAGCAGGACTCCGGGGGACCTTTGGTACTCGTTGTTACATGCAACCTAAAGTCTAACTGGCTGTTAACGAGTGCTGAGCAGGTTGGTTAACGAGGCGAGTTAACGAGCTCTCCTACCTGATGGTACCGGCCGATCTTCACGTGGGAGTGTTTCCGGATCATCCCGTCTGTGGGAAGCAGCTGCGGAACAATGACAAAAAAAAACAACCCAGCGTTAACCTGAGAAGCCACCGTGTTGGACCCCTGGTGTAAGTTAGGGCCAGTGTGTGGTTACTCACCTCCCCCATGAGCAGCTTCAGCAGGGTGGACTTCCCTGCGCCGTTGGGGCCCACAAGGGCCACCCGGGTGTCCAGGTCAATGCCAAACTCCAGGTTTTTATAAATGTGTGGCTGAGGAGGAGGAGAGGAGTACAACAACACACGTCAACTACTGAGATACCCTCTGGTACTGGAACAGAAGAGAGAGAGACAGAATCTTACCGAGTTGTCACTGTATTTGAAGCTCACGTTCTGAACCATAATTACAGGCGGAGGGATCGTCCCACAGGCAGGAAAACAAAACGACAGCGTCTGGAGGAGACAGGAAGTAACGTTACTACCGGAGGAATAGTAAACACACCAACGTACACAAAACCCTTCCTGCAGCTTGAGGCCAGAACCCATCCCCCGAGCCGCCCTCACCTTGTCACTGACCACCTTCTCGGTGAGGCCAGAGGCCACCATCTTCTGCAGGGTCTTCTCTTTGCTCTGCGCCTGGCGGGCCAGCTTGGCCGAGCCGTGACCGAAGCGGGCGATGTAGTTCTACACACACACACACACACACAGGAAGTACGCGTTAAACTAGACTGCGAGCAGAGCCACGCGTAGAGAAGGAAACCAGACCTCAACACTTAAACCTAAGCCTAACTGAACCAACTAACTTTACCCTAACCATTATTATCACAGCTGTATTACACTTCCATTCACAATATTACAATTGTTTTCGCCGTCTAAATACCTTATCTTGCCTATATATATTTTTTTCTTTGACTGTATATTTGTAAATCTGTTAGTTTATTTTTATTAATCTTGATTGATTGTTTTATTGTACTGTATTGCTATGCAACCTGGCACAAGGATTTCCTTCGGGATTAATAAAGATCCATCTTATCTTTATTTTGTCCAAAGAGTCAAACGACAATATATCGCTGATAGTCCAGTAAGATCTGAACAGACCAGGTTTGGGGGAGCAGTACTTTTGGGGGGGGGGGGGGGGCACCCTCCTACCTTCATGTGTGATATCTGGTCCTGCTCCCAGTTGAAGCGTTTCATCTGGTTCTCCTCAAGCTCCTCCCTGGTCTTAATGTACTGGTCATAGTTACCCTGGCAACGCACACACATACAAAAGACGTCCTTATATAGTCTCACAGAATCCAGGAATCCAGGTCCACCCAGCTGAAGGCCCCGCCGTGTTTTCCCTCCGGCCCCGCAGCACGAGGCTCGGACGACGACGTCATAGGAGGACGGTGACTGGGACTAGCGGGACACGGTGCAGTACTTACGGTGTAGTATTTGAGTTTCCGCTGGTGCAGGTGCATGATGTTGGTGCACACGCCGTTCAGGAAGTCCTGGGAGTGGGAGATGAGCACCAGGATACGCTTGAACCTTTCAAAATAAGAGCACAGCCAAGCAAAAAATGTAGGTTTAGTAGGCTTGTGGTTTATAGGGACCTGTGCTGTGTGATACAGACATGGTAGGAGTGTGGTTTACAGGGACTTACGACTTGAGCTCCTCCTCCAGCCACACACAAGCGTCAAGGTCCAGGTGGTTGGTCGGCTCATCCAGCAGCAGCATGAAGGGCTTGATAAACAGAGCTCTGAGAGAGAGAGAGAGAGATGGTTGGTATAACGCCGCCATATTTCCGCACGTATGATTTAAGAGGTCCGTCTGCCGCGCGTCCTCACCGGGCGAGCGCGACCCTCATCCTCCAGCCGCCGCTGAAGTCCTTGAGCTTCTGTTGCTGCATGCCGCCGGTGAAGCCCAGGCCGTGGAGGATCCGCGCCGCCCGCACCGCCGCTTTGTCCGCGTCCAGCTCCTCCAGACGCTCGTACAGCTCCATCAGCTTCTCGCACTCGGCTGGGGGGGAACCAGACGGCGTTAGCCAATCACGGTGCATCTATAACCCATTGGCCAATTAAGGTGCATCTATAATCTGTTGGCCAACCATGGTTCACCTATCGTCTGCTGACCAGATAGTATATCGTCAAATTATGGTTATCTACCGTCCGTTGGCCAAATCATTATCATATATGTTTATTTTACTTTGTCTCCACTCTCGTCTGCCCTTTTGACAGCTGAGGCTAAATAAGGAAGTGCTGCGTTCAAGGACTTCCTGTTAACGAGGGCAGGACTTCCTGTTGGAACTCACAGTCCTCGTGGGCCAGCCTCTCCGCCTCCTTCTCCAGCATGAGCCTCTGCTCGTCCACCTCCATCACGCACTCCAGCGCCGTCTTGTCACTGGGCGACATCTCGCGGGTCAGGTGGTAGATGTCGATGTGCTCCGGGATGGGGATCTCCCGCATGCCGACGGCGGAGAGCAACATGGACTTCCCTGGAGACGGGAGGCAACACAAACAACTGTGAGATCCGCGGTGACCGTGTGTTAGCGGTGGGGACAGACGTGGATCTAGTTGGTAGACCGTTGCCACTGCCAGGTTTAGGGGTTAGAGTCCCAATTCATGTCAAAACGTAGGCCCTCGAGGCACCGAATGAGGCTTTTGGATACAAGCGACCACATGGCACATATTCTAAATGGGGGCGGCAGTAGCTCAGAACAAGACACCACCTAACCCCAACTGCTCCTGACATGTTGGTTGTTACCTTGCATGGTTGGCACCGCCGTCGGTGTATGAATGGGTGAATGTGAGGCAATACTGTAAAGCACTTTGGATAAAAGTGTTTTAAATATTTTAATAGAAATCCAGTCCATTTAAATCAAATAATCTCAAAACCATCTGTGAAGGTTATTTGTCCTTTGTAGTCATTTACATTACAGAAACCCAATGAGCAGAAGGGTAATGTGGTTATTATAACTGATGTGGTCTAGACTTGATGATAGGCCTATTCAATTCTATTTGGTCATCAGAAGAACTGACCATTCCCATAGAAAATATAGAAAAAGCTTTTTATCCAAGTTTCCAGGGCATATGAAACAGCTAGTTACCTGAGAAGCAGCTAGATACCTGAGAACCAGCTAGTTACCTGAGAACCACCTGTGAACCAGCTAGTTACCTGAGAACCAGCTAGTTACCTGAGAACCGGCTAGTTACCTGTGCCATTGAGGCCGATGAGCCCGTAGCGGCGGCCGGAATTGAGCTCCAGGCTGGTGTCTGACAGCAGCTCCTGGCCGTGGAAGGTGAGCGACAGGCTGCTGATGTGGACGTCGGTGCTGTTGGGGTGCGAGGCCAGCACGCCCGTGGTGGCCCGCGCTTCAGCCTTCTTCAGCTCAAACTCGTCTATCTGCTTGGTCAGGCCTTCCATCACTGGGAGAATGGAAGACCACGGTAGAGATGGTAGCATTAGCACATTGATAGCATCATCAGTGTGTGTGTGTCTTCTGTATTGTTTGAAGTTGTATTCCTGGTTTAAGTTTTGTTCTAATCCCTTTACTTGATATTGCTTTCCCTTCTGCTGACACACATTTGTGGGATTAATAAAGAACGATCTTATCCTCTTATCGCCTGGCAACGAGCATCCAGACTACCTGAGGACAGAGACAGGGCCTGGGGTCCTTTAGGTTGTCTCCTCTTGGTGGCACACAAATAGATGTTTAAATTCACTCATGTCCTATAAATCACCATTAATGATGATGGTAATGGTAATTTTCGGCCATTTAATTTACATTTAGGGCATTTGGCAGATGCTTTTATCCAAAGCGACTTATAAAGAGTTAATTCTAACAAATATTAACCCACTACAAATATTAAATATTAGCACAATTGCACCCATCTAGGATTAAGATAAGATATAAGATATTAACATATTGTTAATACATCCACAAGCAGCAACCAGACCGGCCACCATTCATCAGAACAGAACCACTGAAGTGATCCTGGTTCTCTGGTCCTCTCACCGTAGTCGGTTCCGTTCTCCAGGCCCTCGGTTCCATTTTCCAGGCCCTCGGTTCCGTTCTCCTCGTCGGCCTTCTTCGGTCTGCTGCGGGCCTTGGCGGCCTCCTTCTTCTTCGCCGCCTTCTTCTTGGCCAGGTCGGACGGCATGATGTCTGCGGTGCGGTGAACGGTGAACGGTGACCTGCGGAACTGACGGACGGACGGTCGTTAGATTAGTGATAGGGACGCCGCGCGGTGACGACACGCCGGCTTCGCGACGCTAATTCCGGGTGTCACTCACGTTTGCCGGTACCGAGCGACACCGACACTCGTGTGTACTTAACGAGTGAACCCTCACAGTACTATCGCGCAGTCTTTTAGGGAGATATAGATATATACATAATAAATATATACGTTATCTCACATTTATCACTCATGTCGTCACGGATGGCTGTAACTCGTGTTCGGGACGTGCTGCTGCCGCTAACCGTTAGCTTCGGGCGGCTAACCCACCTCCCATCCCCGCCGACGGTCTCACACCACCCCGCGACACACACGACGACCAGCATATCGCGACAGAGAGCCCGTACCGTTAAACACACCGCGGCGGCTAGCCCACCTCCCATCCCCGCGGACGGCCTCACACCACCCCGCGAAACACACGACATGCGACAGAGAGCCCGTACCGTTAAACACACGACGACAGCAACACACAGCGGCGAATGAATGTCGCCGCCGGCTCGTTGGCCGGCGGCCTGCTGCTGCTAAGCTAAGCTAGCGGCTGTTAGCTCCACCACACACGGGGCCGCGGCTAGCCTAGCCTACAAAGTGGTGGCAGAGCTGTGCTAAGAGCTAGCTCTGGCTAACTCAGCGTGTCGTGTCGTATCGTATCCCGGGTACCGGCGGCGGGTCGAGTCGGTACCCGGGGTCCGTTACTCGGTATCCGGTACGCGGGTTCGGGGGTCCGTACCTGGGTTTAATACGGGCTTGCCTCGTGCTGGAGCACACCGGGTGTCTCGTGGCTCCTCTCTGTTTCGCCGGGTGGATGACGACGACGCTCCCGCCGCAGAGAAGCCCTATTTGGTCACGATGGGCGGAGTCGCGAACACCATTATGGTCGGGAAGCGCCATATATGGACAGAGAGGGCGGGGAGAAGCCGTAAATGGCGAGCAAGGGGCGGGGACAATCCCAGAAGGACCCCCCCTCTCCTCCTCCTCCTCCTCGTGGGACTGCAGTACAATTCCCCCTCTTTGCCACCAGGGTTTTATGACACGTCAATCAATCAATCAATCAATCAATCAATCAATCGATAAGGAGCAGACAGATCGACATATGTAATGTGATATAGATGCACAGAGAACATGGTGAAATGAGGGAATAAATCTCATACATAGTTGATCCATGGCATCTGAATTATTGAATTGGATTGAGAAATTGGAAAGAAACCTGAAAAAAATCATTAATAATAATCATAATAATTGAAAAATATATTATTATTATGATGATTATGATTAATAATCATCATAATAATTTAGGACGGGACACTGGCAGAGCCCCCTCTGAAGTCTGGTGACGTGTCTACCAATGGATTTTCTGAAGACACACACACTCTCTCTCTCACACACACACACACTCTCTCTCTCTCACTCACACACACACACACACACTCTCTCTCCCCTCTCTCTCTCACACACACATACAAAGACACTCAATTAAATTTCAATACAATTTTATGTCAAGAGATTTATTGGCATGGGGGGAACGTACATCTAACAAAATCAAAACAAATCTAATTTACAATTGTCGATTTACAAAATGTACAATTGTAGATATTCTATAGATATACTCTCACACACACACACACACACACTGGGGGGGGTGCTGGCGGAGGGGGAATGGATGGAAAGATGTCACGTGACGCCTCCTTCATTAAAGTGCGGCGGCGGTGATGGAGGAGGAGGAGGTGTCGACCTGAAGGAGGAGGTTACGAGGAGGAGGAGGACACACACACACACACACACACACACCGCATAACGACGCGGAAGAGGAAGACGGGTTTCGACGTTGCGCCGCGACGCAGCGTGGATTTAGCGTTTAACGTTCACGTGATTTTTCCACGACGTCCACGACACGGCGCCGCGTAGACACCCGTGAAAACTTTTCTTTTAGCATAGCATGCGGCGAGCTGCGCGTCAAATCAACGCGTGTTTCCGAGCTAACGAGCTCCCCGCGCAGCGTCGTGAGAGGCGCGAAATTAGGGTAAAGGAAATATCGCGATAATAAGCGGGCGGTGTGATCGCGATATTTACCGAGGCGCGTTTGTATCGCCGTCGCTAACACATCGACACGGAGCGTAGTGACACCACGACACGTTATCGATCATATATATATATATACGTATAATGTTGTTATAATTGTTATACAAGTTTTCAGACGCGTTGTGAACCGAGCTTACGTTTTATTTTATTATTTTAAATGTCGAAGCCCGTGTACAGAGTCGACCGTTATCGCCTGTCGTCACATCGCGGTTGTCCCAAACTAATGCTGTTTATTATTAATAATAATAATAATAATAATAATAATAATAATTAATAACAACACACGATAGTACCACGATATAATGCACCGGACCCCGGGACGCGATATGTTTCATAGTGTTTTATTATTTTAATGGTTAATAGTAGTAGTTGTAGTTTCTGGATGTGAGGGAGGTCTCGCTGGGTCTCTCTGTCGGGGGGTCTCTGGGTCTCTCTGTCGGGGGGGTCTCTCTGTCGGGGGTCTCTGGGTCACCTCTGTCGGGGGGGTCTCTGGTCTCTTCTGTCGGGGGGTCTCTGGGTCACCACCGCTGTCGGGGGGGGGGGGGGGGTTGGTCGCTCCTCTGTCGCCGACATGAGGCTGTGGTCGCTGCTGGCCGCCGTCCGTCCGGCCCTGCCGCTGCTGCTCGGCCTGTCGCTGGGCTGCAGCCTCAGCCTGCTCACGGTGTCCTGGACCCAGGGGGACGCGGAGGACTCCTGCGGGGGGGAGGACCTGGGCGCCGGGGGGCTCTACCTGGGAGGTGGAGGTGGTGGAGGGGAGCGGGCCGACTCCCGGGACGGCGCCGGGGACGAGGACGTCCAGCCCCGGATCGTGCCCTACCACAAGGACCCCAACAAGCCGCACAAGAAGGTCCTCCGGTGAGCTGGGGGGTCCCCTCCTGTCCCCTCCTGTCCCCCCCCCACACCCTGATGGACACGTGGTGCTGTTGGTACACAACTGGAACTACTAGGGATCAGTACTTGGTGTACTTTTGTACACTTTTGGTGTGTAAGATAAGATAAGATAGAACTTTATTAATCCTGAAGGAAGTTATTGTGCCAGGTTGCATAGCAATACAGTACAATAAAACAATAGAGAAATACACAGAATAATACAAAATAAATTAACAGATTTACAAATGTACAGTCAAAATATACAAATATATAGTCAAGATAAGATATTCAGACAAAAACTATGTCATAATTGAAGTGTAATACTGTGATAATAATAATAATGGTTAGGGGACGTATTGCACCTGATAGAAGGAATGTTAAGAATATTGCACATAATGTTGAAAGGTAATGTAGGAGAGGTATTGGACATGATATTAAGAATATTACACATGATGATGAGAGGTAGTATTACAGGTAATATTTAGAGATAACATGATATTAATAATAATATAGCACATGATATCGAGAGTATTATAGCACATGGTGTTAACCGCTAGTCTACGACTGCCGGGTCCCTGTGATCTCCATCTGTAACAAGATGATTTAAGTCACACATGCAACCATTTAACATTCTCAGAGCATCTCTCCAGAACACAGCATAGAGGAACCAGCCAGTACTCAGTGTGGAGCTATGTGTCAGGTATGAGGGAGGGTTATGAGCTGACCGCTGGGTGTCTGAATGCACAAGATCTCCTGCTGCACCTGGAGGATGACTTTAAGGAGCTTATATACAGTAGGAGGCTGAGAAGACTGGTTAATACCAGGCTTTAGGGTCCTCCGTGTTTAATGGTGTTAAACCCTTAAATGATACATCCCTTTCACTAGACGGCCTAAATACATACACACTATACATCAGAATCAGCTGGTAAACAGTATATACAGCCTGTATACACGATATACCACAACCCTTTCATTATAGGCTGCCCATATACATATAAATACACCTGGCCTATATATCATTTATACATAATATATACACTTTATACACCCTATATACACTATACAACATCCCTTTCATGATAGCAAACCCTACAGAACAATGTTAAGTTTATTGTTAATTATAATGTTTATTTGTATCTCTTCACCCTTTCTATGTCTCCAACTTTCTTCTCTTCCTCCTTTCTCTACTAAACTTTCTGCTCTGTACCTCCCTCTCTCCCTCCCTCACCTCCCCTCCCTCCCCCCCAGGACGCGCTACATCCACTCGGAGCTGGGCATCCGTGAGCACCTCCTGGTGGGCGTGCTGACGTCGCGCGCCACCCTCAACACGCTGGCGGTGGCGGTGAACCGCACCGTGGCGCACCGCTTCCACCGCACCTTCTTCTTCACCGGCCTGCGCAGCGCCAAGCTGCCGCACGGCATGAGCGTGGTCGCGCACGGCGACGACCGGCCCGTCTGGCTGATGTACGAGACGGTGCGCCACCTGCACCGTCACCACGGCAACGAGTACGACTGGTTCCTGTTGGCGCAGGACGACACCTATCTGCAGGCCGACCGGCTGGCCCAGCTGGTGGGCCACCTGAGCTCCGGGCGCGACCTCTACCTGGGCCGCGCCGAGGAGTTCATCGGCGGCGAGGAGAAGGCGCGCTACTGCCACGGCGGCTACGGCTACCTGCTGTCCCAGAGCCTGCTGGCGCGGCTGCAGCCTCACCTGGACACCTGCCGCAACGACATCCTCAGCGTGCGGCCCGACGAGTGGCTGGGGAGGTGCATCATAGACTACCTGGGCCTCACCTGCCTGGAGGTCTACCAGGTGTGTATGTACACACACACACACACACACACATCATAGACTACCTGGGCCTCACCTGCCTGGAGGTGTACCAGGTAGAGTACACACACACACACACACACTCTTAAACCCCCCGTGTCCCCCCCGGCCCTCCAGGACATGCAGTACCGGTACTTTGAGCTGGGGAAGAACGTCGACCCGGAGCGGGAGAACAGCGCCCAGTTCCGGGCGGCGCTGGCCGTGCACCCGGTGTCAGAACCGGGCCTCATGTACCGCCTGCACAAACGCTTCAGCCAGATGGAGCTGGAGTGGACCTACCAGCAGATAGAGCAGCTCCAGGTAAGATAAGATAAGATAAGATAAGATGGAACTTTATTAATCCCGAAGGAAATTCTTGTGCCAGGTTGCATAGCAATACAGTACAATAAAACAATAGAGAAATCAACAGAATAATACAAATAAACTAACAGATTTACAAATGTACAGTCAAAATATAAAAATATAGGCAAGATAAGATATTCAGACGGCGAAAACAATTTGGCATAATTGAAGTGTAATACTGTGATAATAATAATAATGGTTAGGAGACGTATTGCACCTGATAGAAAGAATATTAAGAATATTGCACATAATGTTGAAAGGTAATTTAGGAGAGGTATTGCACATGACATCAGTGTTAGTTTAAGTGTATTTGTATTGTCCTTTTATTGCTGTGAAGATAAGATAAGACTTTATTGATCCCGCAGGCAGGTTGCTGGCGTAATGTGTGCGCTATTAAGGGCGCTCAGATGAGATATGCTGACGTGATGCCTTCTGACTAGCCTAGCTTAGCCCTGACTAGCCTAGCGTAGCTCTGACTAGATCGTCAGACAGACGGTCAGACAGACAGACCATCAGCCGGTCAGACAGACTTGGTATCATGTGAGCTCCTCCCTGCTGGAGCTGGACGGGGGCCCAGCAGACATTCCGGGCCCCCGGGGGCCAGCAGGGTGCGGTCGGCCGGCCTGCTGGCTCCTGTACCTTCCTCCACCGCTATCAATCCATCTCTCACCGCTGCTGCTGGAAGGAGCTGTCAGCTGTATGGAGCTTTATATACTTTATATACAGCTTCATATACTTACTGTAATGTAGAGGGACTGTTTCTACAACATTAGTTTTATATAACTAGATAAATATGTAGTCAATGAATGCATATTAATATTACATATAAAGTTAAAGGTATCAAATGAGTGTATTTAACGATCATGAAGTCCTCCCAAGAGGAATCAGTCACAGTTATTGATCTATATTTATTATTTATGATAAGATATAATTTGTGCCACAAGAATAAAAACAATAGAATAATAAATGTAAAGTGATTAAGGTGTAAATGCTAACAGCAACGCCTAATAGCATGACAATAATGTATCAATATGTATTGATGACTTGCAGATGCAGATCAATAACCTGAGCCACCTGACGCCGGAGGGCAAGGCGGGCGCCACGTGGCCGGTGGGCGTGACCGCGCCGTTCCAGCCCAAGACGCGCTTCGAGGTGATCAGCTGGGAGTACTTCACCGAGGACCACGTGTACTCGTGCCAGGAGAGCGCCCCCAAGTGCGAGCTGCGGGGGGCGGACCGCGCCGACGTCAGCGCCGTGCTGGAGATGGCGGTGGAGCGGCTGAACGCCCGATACCGGCCGCAGCTGCGCTTCCGCAAGCGGCGGCTGCTGAACGGCTACCGTCGCTTCGACCCGACGCGCGGCATGGAGTACGTGCTGGACCTGGCGCTGGAGGCGTACACCCAGAAGGGCCACAGCCAGGTGCTGGGCCGCCGCGTCAACCTGCTGCGGCCGCTGGGCTCCATCGAGATCATCCCCATGCCCTACGTGACGGAGGCCACGCGGGTCCAGGTCATCCTGCCCGTCACGGCGCAGGACCAGGACTACGCGGGCAACTTCCTGGACGCGTACGTCGGCAACACGCTGGACACGCGCGACAACGTGCTGCTCACCTTCCTGCTCGTCTACGACCCGTTCGACGCGCAGCGCGTCAGCCAGGCGGACGTGTTCGCCGGCCTCAAGGCCACGATCAGCGAGGTGGAGAAGCGCTACGGCGACGTCAAGATCCCGTGGATCAGCGTGAAGACGGAGGTGCCCTCGCAGGTCAAGCTCATGGACATCATCTCCAAGAAGCACCCGGTGGACACGCTCTTCTTCCTGGCGGGCGTCTGGACCGAGGTCAACGGCGACTTCCTGAACCGCTGCCGCATGAACGCCATCAGCAGCTGGCAAGTGTTCTTCCCCGTCCACTTCCAGGAGTTCAGCCCGGCGCTGGCGTCCCGCGAGCCGCCGCCCCAGCAGTCGTCCTCGTCCTCCTCGTCGGCGTTCGCCTTCGACCCGCTGCGCGACGGACGCTTCGACCGGCACGTGTTCGACGAGGCGTGCTTCTACAACGCCGACTACATGACGGCGCGCACCAAGATGGCCGCCGACATCCTGGACAACGAGGAGCTGCTGGAGAGCATGGACGTGTACGACGTGTTCGTGCGCTACTCGGGGCTGCACGTGTTCCGCGCCGTGGAGCCGGCGCTGGTGCAGAAGTACGCGCGGCGGGCGTGCAACCCGCGCTTCAGCGAGGACGTCTACCACCGCTGCGTGCTCAGCAACCTGGAGGGCCTGGCGTCGCGCTCGCACCTCTCCATGGCGCTGTTCGAGCAGGAGCAGGCCAACAGCACCTAGACAGACACGCCCCCCCGCCATTGCCCCGCCCACGGCCCCGCCCCGCGGCATGCTGGGTAGCGGATACCGCGGTCGAACATTGCCGAGGAGAACGGAACGATAATCCCCTTTTCCTACGGTCACTCCGGTGCCTTGCTCGAGGAAACGCGGGCGACTTGTTGGGAGTCATTATGGCTGGAGGGTGAGGGGTGGGGGTTCTACTCCCCATCTCACTGTGGGCGGGGTCATCGTGATGTCACTTCCTGTCCAGCCCTGGGACGGGTGCGTGCTGGGACTGCTCGTACGGCTGCCGGTTCCCACCAGGAAGTCAGACTCGCGGGCTCTGCGGTGTCCTGCGGTACGGTGCGCCACGTCAGGTTATTTTTTATTTTAACGCTTCGGGGACAGAAACGTGTACAAATTGAACCATAATAACCTCTATGAAAGAATGTTCTGGAGCGGCCCGGTGTATTAAAGAGCTGTTTTCCTAACGGCCTGTTTTGTCCTCCTTCTGTCCAGCAGACGTTCAGGACGTTAAACACACGGAGAGGCTAATAAACCATCTGACTGTACATTTGTAAATCTGTTAGTTTATTTTTATTATTCTGTTTATTTCTTTCTCTTTGTTTTATTCTATTGCTATGCAACCTGGCACAAGAATTTCCTTCGGGATTAATAAAGTTCTATCTTATCTTATCTCTCCGTCTGGGTAGCACATGGGCCACGGCTGTCACGTTAACACCCGAGTTCGGTTAACTGGTTTGATTCCTCGTTCTCGGAGCGTAACGTGATTATTAAGACCGCTCGCTAACCGGATAACTCAACTAAACTCAAACTCTAAAAGTTCAATGTCCTGTAAACACCAAATGGCCTGATTTGTGCCACTTCCAGAGATACCGTTCTGAGCGAATTAGGTCACCCACAACCGACATACTCTTTCTCTCTCTCTCTCTCCCTCTATCCCCCCACCTCACTCTCTCTCTCCCTCTATCCCCCCACCTCACTCTCTCTGTCCCTCTATATCCCCCCCATCCCTCTCTCTCTCTTTCTTTCTCTGGTTTTTATGTGAAGTTTTCACGCTCGTTGCCTGGGCTTGCTTGGTACACTTTGTTCCCAAGCTTCCTCCTCCTCCACCTCCTCCTCCTCCTCCCTCCCTCACATGAAGTCACACCTCCCTCCTCCCCTCCGCTGCTCCTGCTCCTGCTGGAGTCCTCCACCCACCCCTGAGGAGAGGAGGGAGGGAGGGAGTGAGGAGACGTCTACCTTCTAGGAGGTGTGAAGCTCAGAGATGAATGAGACTCTTTCATGAGCTCTCTCTCCCCCCGGAGGGAGGAGGAGGAGGGAGGAGGAAGGAGCTACACACTGGGTGTATTTATGACGGGGGGTTGGGGGCAAACTCTCCATTAACGTACGACAGCTGAAGCAGCTCAGCCTGAATGTTGGAAAAATTCTGTCTAAAAAATAACCCAAAAAACCCCAGTCTTGTTTTAGCACGTTTAGCTCACCCCGGGGATACGTGTGCCGACATCACCCGCATACATCACCGCAATATTTAGTCAGTGAACTATAAATATTACACGGCAACGCTTCGCTCAACAGTGGTGGGGTGAGGTGGCATCTTGTCAGACAATTAACCGCCTGTCCTACACACACACACACACACACACACCATATGTAACCCCACCCTAACACTTACCTTAAGGAGGCCTACACGTTTAACCTGCTTTTATAATCGTGTTGAAAACAAGTCGGGTAAAAACACTTCACAGAATTTTAAAAAAGGAGACATTTCAGAATGGATGGCATTTACAAACTTTGGCATCACTTCTTTATTTACATCCAGGCGGTCACAGTTGAAATTTCCCTTTATTTTTGTTACGTTACGTTATCTGCAAACCGTTTCGTTTATTTCAAAATTCTCCACACAGTATTGAGTGTTGGTGTCGGTGGACCACGGGCGTGTGACGGTGTAAACAGGGACAGAGAGACCTGGAGAACACATGCAGTGAAGCGGGACGGCCGGACAGGTGACCTCCCGCAGGTGACCCCCACGTTATGTCTGAGTGACAAGTCGGCCGCGGTTCCCGCACGCCTCCACCAGCGGGGGGGCCAACGGACCGGAGACGCCGCTGTGACGTCAGTGAAGAGAAAAGGCTTTAGGGGCCCCTTACAAAAAAATATGGATTGTTGTTGTTTTTTTGTAGTTTTTTTACACCAGACACGAAGTACTGAGGTACATAAGATGCTTTAAAACGTATTGCGCCTCTAGTGAGTTGCAGTTAACATAATTAGAGTACTGATCTATGAACGAAAACACATTTCTGAAAATCACACCTACAGTAAATTGCTGGTAGAGCATATTATCATTTTTGGCAAACTTTTCCAGAAGGCAAATATTTTTTTCTTTTCTTTAGTTTTTTTTTTGTAGAAAACATGAGTGTGTGCTATGAATCGACTGCTCATCACGTAAACGGCTAAACCAGCGGTAACATTATGTACACGTACTGCTTCAAATGTATTCGTTAATATACACAAAGCATGCATAGGTCATGTGACGTCGTCCCATTGCTCTTGCTCATGCCCCGCCCCCCCCCCACCACCACCACCACCACCACCATGACGTTAACCTACAGCACAGTGCAAAGACGGTCTGTTGGCCGAGAACCTCCGACAGACACATGAACCAAATAAACGGAGATCGGCGCAGACTAACCTGCTGGAACCGGTGCGTTGCCATGGAGGCCAAAATAGAGCAACCACACAGGAAAATCAAACTTGTCTGGTGAAACGCGGTGACTACAACGGGTGTCATACTGTAATTGATTTGAGCCAATTGGGAGCACAACAAGAGAGGGTCGGCGTTTGACTTGGAAGTGTTTTGGTTACTTGTTAAAGTTATTATCGGTAACATTTGAAAACACAGGGGAACACTTCAGTCCTGATCTACGTATTTCGAGCGGTCGCGCTGCAACACGAGGCCTGGACCTCCACACAATGACACAAACAAACAGGCAGATACTGTACAGTTAGCTGTCTTAAGAAAAGAACCAAAAAAAAACAACATATTTACATTCACATCTCTTATTAAAAAAAAGTCTTCATCGTTCCCTTCCACAACAACAGTACGCGAGACTTTGTAGTACAAACTATAAACTGCGTCCCTAACCAGAAGTACTCGGTGCTTGCAGTATTTTTCAGAAAAGTGTGCCTGCTACTACTCAGGTGCGTTTGAAATACACAATATTATTGTCGTACGCAGTAAAATCCACACGCACACACACACACAGGCACACAGGCACACACACACAGGCACACACGCACACACACAGTACTCTAAAATACTGCATGTACTCGCAGTTCTGGTCTGAAGTCCCTTCATCTCCCGTCTCCGACAGCAAATACTGCGGTTTTTTTTAACCTTTGGTGAAACCTATGAGACATCTTTAATTCTTTAAATATTACATCAGAAACAGGCGGGCAGTAACTTCATAAAAACCCACTAGTTAATGCCCTGCTATCTTAACGCCAAACTGTTTTTTTACGTTTTTACACGTTTAGTTCAGCTGGCCGGCGGTGTCTTAACACACTTATGATCGGGAATCTTATTACCAATAATTCCGATCGCTTGAATACGTCTGCCTGGTGGTTGCTATGGTGACGGCTAACAGCAGCGTTAGCTACAGTAAGTGTCTGTGTGTTTGTGAGTATCGGCGGTTGAACGAGCCGATCGGCGAATCATGTTATGAAGTAATGAACTCGACAACAAACCACACTTTTTAAAAATCTTTTTCGGATTCCGGCGAAGCAAAAGAATATCTCTCCGATATCTCCCAACTTCTCCTCGTTCTGCTGGTGTAAGTCATGTGATTCACACTCCGAAAAAGCTCAACTCTAACTAGACACACACTCTCTCACACACACACACACACACACACACACACACACACACACACACACACACACACACACACACACACACACACACACACACACACACACACACACACACACACACACACACACACACACCATCCCCCTCATCACTCAACACGTGTAGCAACGGCGCCGTGAAATCCCGCGTAGCTCAGGAGGCGCGGCGTGTTGCCATGACAACGCATGTGCGTCGCATTCCGTCGCGGTGGTGGAACGCCGTCGCGAGATCGGAGTCAGGCGTCGATGTCTGATGACGTCACACGCTGTAGGATCCCATGTCCCGCGATGATGACATCACGGTACGGAGGACACGCACACACATAGACACACACACACACACACATACACACACACATAGATAGACACACACACACACACACACACACACACACACACACACACACACCCACGGTAGCCCAGTAGCGCCGGTGGCTAGGTGTTGCGGACCGCCAGGGCCTGCTCCAACTCCTGCCTCCTCTGCTGGATCTGGAGAACGTCAGAGAACATCGAGAACCTCAACGTTCTGCAGCCACGCCTCGTTAGCCTGCTGCTAACGCTGCTAACGATGCTAACACTGCTAACGCTAACCTCTCTGCTGCCAACATTAACCTCTCTGCTGCTAACGCTGCGAACGCTAACCTCTGCTGCTAACACTGCAAACGCTAACCTCTCTGCTGCTAACGCTGCTAACGCTAACCTCTCTGCTACTAACGCTAACCGTTCTGCTGCTAACGCTAGTAGCAGAAGTAGTAGAAAGTGGGTGGGGCTAACACACAGACTCCACCCACCTCATTATAACAGCTACGGTATAGGGATGCTCGCCACGGAAGGCTCCTCCCCCCTGCTCAGCCGTGATTGGTTACCTTGCAGTAGAAGTATCGGCTGACCGCCTCCTGGGACCAGGGCTCGTGGTAGAACTCCGCCCTCCTCTCCTCCTCGGGGTTCCCCACCACGTCCGTCATCAGCTGCAGCCAATCACAAAACACCCCCAGAGTTACATCGGTGCCCTCTGGTGGTGCAGTGAGTATATTAAATGTGTATTAGAGTGTGTGTGTGTGTGTGTGTGTGTGTGTGTGTGTGTGTGTGTGTGTGTGTGTGTGTGTGTGTGTGTGTGCGTGCGTGCGTGCGTGCGTGCGTGCGTGCGTGCGTGCGTGCGTGCGTGCGTGCGTGCGTGCGTGCGTGCGTGCGTGCGTGCGTGCGTGCGTGCGTGCGTGCGTGCGTGCGTGCGTGCGTGCGTGCGTGCGTGCGTGCGCTACCTTGAGGTCTCTGGTCTGGGACTGCAGCCAGTCCTGTATGTAGCCCTTGGGGTCTCTGGAGAAGCTCAGCATGAAGTCTCTCTGGATCTTCAGCTGGTTGATGGACTCGATGGTCTCATGGATCTGAACACACACACACACACACACACACACACACACACACACACACACACACACACACACACACACACACACACACACACACACACACACACACACAGCATGACATCAAGGTCATAGAACCTAATTTCGCCCCGAGAAATGAATCAATTAATCAACGACCCACGCACACACACACACCACACACACACACACACACACACACACACACACACACACACACACACACACACACACCTCTGCTTCCAAACAGTCTCTCATCACAACCTCATACTTTCTATCTCTAATGTCTTATCAATCATTCTAATGATCATCTAAACACGGTAGCCTGATTAAGAAATGAAACGGTGGCTAGTGTATTTTGATTTATGATAAAAAGCCATTAATCGTTAATCAGGATGGATGGGGATGGGTGTGGCCATGCATATGATGGGGCGTGGCCAGGCCGCGGAGGGGGGCGTGTCTCCGACCGACCTTGTTGTCCAGGGAGGCGATCTCCTGCTGGTTGGCCGTGGAGAGCAGGAAGCTGCTCATCTGGCTCTTCAGGGGGTCCTCCACCTCCACGTCGATGTCGTAGCACGCCGTCTTCTTCTGGTCGTTGGGGTCCACGCTGGGGGGGGGGGGGGGGGGAACAGAGCCGGGGCCCAGGGGGTCCGTTAAGTTACGACACCAAACAGCCGGAACCAAACGGAGCTCATAGGCCTCAACTGAGCTCCAGAATAATCTACACACACAGCGAAGAGTTTAAATCCAAACAGCGCTCGATGAAGAGGTCGGTGTTTGTAGTCGCTTTGCTGCCGCAGTTTTCATCCGTTTAGTTTCATGTTTAACGCACGTGATCTTCGCAAGATCTTCGCAAAAACATATTTTCTGAATTCCTTCACGTTGTATCTGAAGTCATTCTTTTGTGCGTTCTATTTCTGTCTGTCAGTACTTCCTGCGGCGACCCCTAGGTGACCCACAGCACCGTATCACACGTCACCCGCGGGGTGCGTGGTTTCCGTGGTTACCTGATGACGTGGTTGATGACGATGGGGTCGGGGGGCAACAGCAGGTTGGTGAGGCGCTGGGGGATCTCAGAGAACTTCAGACGAGGACAGTCGAAGATCTGGAACCAGAGGAGAACGCCTGTTAGACCCCCAATGTCTCCGTTGGCCGTCTAACCCCTACCTGCTCCTTAATGACCCGTCTCTGTACTGTCTAACCCCTACCTGCTCCTTAATGACCCGTCTCTGTACTGTCTAACCCCTACCTGCTCCTTAATGACCCGTCTCTGTACTGTCTAACCCCTACCTGCTCCTTAATGACCCGTCTCTGTACTGTCTAACCCCTACCTGCTCCTTAATGACCCGTCTCTGTCCTGTCTAACCCCTACCTGCTCCTTAATGACCCGTCTCTGTACTGTCTAACCCCTACCTGCTCCTTAATGACCCGTCTCTGTACCGTCTAACCCCTACCTGCTCCTTAATGACCTGTCTCTGGACTGTCTAACCCCTACCTGCTCCTTAATGACCTGTCTCTGTACTGTCTCACCCCTACCTGCTGAAAGTACTTGTCACAGTTGATGTACTCCTTGTCGTGGGAGTCCTGCAGCTTGTTGGTCTTGACGTACTGCCACAGCGCCTGGATGATGCAGGAGCGCGTCTGGGTGTGTATGCCCAGCAGCCGGGCGAGCCGGGGGTCCAGCTTGAACTGGGGGGGCTGCAGACAGGGTGGGGGGTGGGGGTGGGCGTCAACGGCTATCTGGGTCGGTGTACGTTGATGTGTGTGTGTGTTGTTCTGTGTATTGTTGTTGTTGTTGTGGATGTGTGGTTACACACACACACACACACACACACACACACACACATACCCACACACACACACACACACACACACACTCTCTCACACACATACACATCCACACATACACATCCACACACACACACACACACACACATAACCTCACACACACACACACACTCTCTCTCTCTCACACACAAACACAACCTCACACACACACACACGTGCAACCTCACGCACGCACGTGCGCACACACACACACACGCACAACCTCTCACACACACACACACGCGCCATGTGTATGAATGAGCTAGCTGCTAGCCACTCGCCGCTAGCTGCTAGCTGCCAGGTGTGTCTCTGGCGCCCCCACCTGGTAGTCCAGCATGAGCAGCAGGGTGCAACGGACGCTCACGTCTCCCGGCCGCTTCACCTGGAAGCCGTCAGTCTCCTGGGTGGTGGGCGTGCGGTGCCACTGGACCGGCACACGGGGTCACAAGGTCACACACGGGGTCACACACGGTCACATATGAGGTTTAAGAGTTATGTTTAATATATATAATTAGATGTTTGCGGCGAAGGGCAGAGGACTATAAATCAGACATGAACAGATTCCTAGTTGTGGGTGATGCAGTTAATTTGATCATTTGATCATTATGATAATGAGGATAATGAGGATAATGAGGATAATGTAACAATAATGGAACAGTATGGCCCGGGTAATGTCAACGGATCCTATCTCTAGTGGCCCAAGACGTCTGGCTCCACTAACAACTACTGGTCCTTCAGATCAAGATAACACAACTTTTCCATTACGCACACACACACACACACACCCACACACACACACAGACGCACACATACACACACACACACACACACACACACACACAGACACACACACACACACCACACATCATGCACACACACCGCACACACACACCGTACACACAACGTACACACACACACAAACACACGCACACACACGCACACACACACACACACACCCGGTGTGGAGAGCCGTCTGAGAGTGTGTGTGTAGGGCCAGCCTATACCAAGCTGAACAAACAGAGCCCACAGCAATGGGCTCTTTGTTTGAGTCGGCCTGTTTAGATAAAGCCAGCGCAGCCCGCTAGCGCCGCGGAGCTAACGGCCCGCTAGCGCCGCGGAGCTAACGGCCCGCTAGCGCCGCGGAGCTAAAGGCCCGCTAGCGCCACGGAGCTCGCTCGCTCGGTGGGCGGGACGGTCGCGGTTTCGCCTCATGCTTCCGGATCAAACTCCTCCGTCTCCGTGGTAACCGCCGCTACAACCCTCGATGCATGAGGAGGTGAGCGGGCCCGGGGTGCGAGGGGGGGTCACCCAGGGGTAAAGGAGGCACTCGGGGGGCTTTAACAGGGAGACAGTGGAGACCTCGAGGTGTTCTGGGGACTCAAAGACATGAGGGCCAAGAGAAGTTTGAGAACGCTTCGGGATGCTTCATCCAATGTTTCTCCAAAGAAGAAAAAACGTTCAGCGCTATGCTGTCGTCAATAAGAGTGCTTCACCAAAGGTTCAAAGAATGTGCCTTCTCAAATATGTTGGAAATATTCCTCCATCATAAACGTCATATTTCTCAAAAGGATCCGAACGCAGGGGGGGGCACTCGTACGGCCCTCGGAGCGAACCAACGGTGACTCTACGTCTACAAAGGTTAAGGTGGGGAGGGGAGGGGTCTCACCTCCACCAGGTGGTTGTCCGGTCCGTACAGGTCCTTGTCCAGCTCGATCACCAGACTCTTGAAGAACGACGAGAACTTTCTCTTCAGCTTCCCTGGCTGGAGAGAGAGAGAGAGAGAGAGAGACAGAGAGACACAGAGAGAGAGAGATGCAGACAGAAGGAAAAACAGAGAGAGGGAGAGAGAGACATAAAGAGACAGACAGAGAGACGTACAGAGAGAGAGAGAGACCACAAAAGAAAATTGCAAGAAGGAAATGAGTAGGAGGAGGGTGAGAGAGAGAAGAGAGAAAAGAGGGAATGAAGAGAGAGAGAGAGAGAGAGAGAGAGGGGGAGGTCAACATAAATACATGCAGACCTCTAACACACACACACACACACACACACACAAAGGGCCAGAGTGTGTGGTTGTGTGTGTGTGTGTGTGGAGGTCTTTAGGAGCCACCAGCCTGCAGTCCCCCGGGGGGCCAGCAGGGGTCCTCGTGGTCAGGGGACCCGGGGAGGATTTTTAACCACCATGGAAAACGAGGAACCCGCCGGAACACTGGGAACATGAGAACCTAGCGCGTAGCTTAGCGTCCAGGTTAGCGTGTAGCTTAGCACAGGGACCTGGTGTGTAGCACAGCATGAGGCCTAGCGTATAGAGCACGGAGCCTAGCTCGTAGCCTAGCATGTAGCTGAGTGTGTAGTTCAGCGTGCATAGCCTATTACTGCATTTACATCAGGATTAGGGCTGGGCGATATATCGATATTTAAGATATATCGATATATTTTTAAATAAGATATGGAATTAGACCATATCGCATATATCGATATAGTTGAAATTTGCGCTGTAATACTTGCTTCAGGCAAGCCGCTGATCGGAGCTCTCTGCACTGCTTCCCGCGCCCCGGCCCCGCCCCTCCTCTTTCATGCACAGAGGGGGGAGGGGGAGGGACACTCCGGCACTCTTCAACAAACATGGAGAAGGCAACAACGTCTGCGGAGCGTGCGGAGGAGAGCCCCTTGGTTGGTAAAAGACAAGCAGCTGGCCTCAATCATTTGGAGATGGTCGATACAAACTATCAGACGCAGCAACCAAACCGCGCTATGTTAGGGAGCGCCATAAGCCACATCAGCCAGTGGTGGAAGCACTACGAATTCTGTTCATCAACTTAAAATCGTAATATGTAAGAGAAGTCCACAGGCATCAAGCCTGTCAAGAACATGTTTTATGAGTTTAGTTCTTTTTCTTGTTGCAACTGGTGAGGACTGTTCAGATAAGCTTGTTTAAGTAACAAAAAAACAGGTAATTCTCAAAGCTGATGTTTTAAAAACGTTTTTTCTTAAACTGTAGCACTTTATTTTTTATCTCTTTATATATAAATGCTGCCCTCAGAAAAAGATTGACCTATTTTATTTTATAGGCTAATTTTATTTGATTTTTTTTTTTTATTTAAATGTGTACCTTACGGAGCTTTGTTATACAGTGTTTATGTTTACATTTTATAGTGAGTTTTCAATAAAACTACTCGTATTTGGCTTTGACTTTGACTGAACATTTCATTTCACAGCTCTCACTTTGCGGAAAAAATATCGGGATATATATCGTATATCGATATTCAACCTAAATATATCGGGATATGACTTTTGGTCCATATCGCCCAGCCCTACCAGCGCTCTGACCTATTGACCTCTTGTGGGAGTCATCATAAACAAACGGCCCATCACCGGCTTCCTCTGGCCGACTGATAACCTCCTGTCCTAAAATACAGCACCAGACACCTCCAAACCCCGCCCCCCTGGGTTAGGAGGTGTGTCTCTCTCCTGGGCTATATTTTATATTATATATATATTTGTTTGTTTTAAGTTGACCAACTTTCTATACCTGGATATATTTAGTTCTTTATAAGTATACTTTAGAAACTCAAAAACTCAAAGAAACTCAAAACTGCAGTATTTGCAGCCTTGTGTACACATTTCTTTGTTCTAGAATATCTATAATTGTACATTTGTTAAATCGACAATTAGAAATTCGATTTGTTTTGTTTTAGTTTTTATTTACCACTCGCTTTGCCAATGTAAATGTACGTCTCCCATGCCAATAAAGCTCTTAACATTGAAATTGAAATAGTTACTGTATCATGCGGTCTCTGAAGCCCTCTGAGGGACGGTGCGAGGGAACCGTGACGCGGGCAGTGCGAATAAAGGTTCAGTTGAAGCCTTGAACGTCGCCACGGTAACGGCGGGAGCAACACTCACGTCGTCCAGCAGCTTGCCCTCGACCCTCAGCTCCCACGACGCGATGCTGCGTCCGAGTCGTCGGCGTCCGGCTTGGCGGGGTTGAAGGTGTTCGAGATGTACAGACGCAGTTTTCCGCTTCGCTGCTGACACGACGGTTACACGCACACACAAACACACAGACGACACACACACGCACACACACGCACCCACACGCACACACACACACGCACACACAACACGCACACACACACGCGCACAACACACACAACACACACACACGACGCACGACGCACGCCGCACCACGCACGCACGCGCACGCACGCAACACACGACGGCACACACACACACACACACACACACACACACACATGCAAACACATTCACGACGCCATACACTTCATACAGCTTGAAATGCAGTTACGGTG
>PIJE02000540.1:73210-120710 GCA_002895965.2 Coryphaenoides rupestris | reverse complement strand
AGGCCCCGCCCCCACCCCCAAGACCCGCCCCCCTCCGACAGGAGACCTGAGCTTCTTGTCACACAGGACGTCCTTTGTCTCCACAGCTCGCAATAAACCACTCACACACACGCTGATATCGCTGACACACACACACACACACACACACACATCGCTCACACACACACACACACACACACACGTCACACATGACACACAATAAACCTGTCCTCTCACACAACTGGCACATTATACAGTATATCAACACACACACACTCTACACACATCACTCATAACACACATGCACGTAACAAACACACACACACTGAGCTGTGTGTGTGTGTGTGTGTTGGAACACAGAAGTGTAATCACACACTCACGCACGCACACGCACACGCACACGCTCACACACACACACACACACACACACTTCCATTGATTAAAATACAGAATAGTCCAGTACTAGCATGCATACTGATCCAGACAGACTTTGAAGTGTGTGTGTGTGTGTGTGTGTGTGTGTGTGTTGTGTTTTTAAAGAGAGTTATAAATATTCTTCTACAAGACGAGGGGGCGGAGAAGCTGTTCAGAGACAGACACACACACACACACACACACACACACACACACACACACACACAACACACACAGCACACAGGACACACACACACACACACACACACATGTGAGTGTAAACATCTACTGTACATCTAGAGATCAGGTTTCAGTACATAGATATACAGACAGTAGACACTGAACATCTGGAGGTTGTAGTTCTACAGAGATGGAGGTGGTGGTGGTGGTGATGGTGGTGAAGGTGGTGAAGGTGGTGTAGTGTGGTGGTGGTGGAGGTTGAGGTGTGGAGAGAGACTGTGACTGCGATGTCTTTCACTCTTAGTAGGAATGACATGATTTTTGCGTCTCAACTTTCATTTTCACTGAAAAACCAGAATGTGATTTTGCTGCGGTCTGTAAACAAACCAATCATGTTGTCTTACATCTGAGGGAAGCAAGCATAGACACTGCTGAGCTACACACAGACATACATACACACACACACACACACACACACACACACACACACACACACGACAGATGTGATCTTTAGACTGTAAATATATGCATTACCATATAACACCACACACACACACACACACAGCAGTCAGACAAGCAGGCAAACTGACTCTGCCGTCCACTTCCAGCAGAGAGCATGCGGGGAAACAGAGAGCATGCTGGGAAACAGAACACACGCCTTCACAGATGCTGCTGTCAGTCACACACATGAAGGGAGGGAGAGAGAGAGAGAGAGAGAAGAGAGAGAGAGAGAGAGAGAGAGGGAGAGAGAGAGAGAGAGAGAGAGAGAGAGGAGAGGGGGAGAGAGAAGGGAGAGAAAGAGGGAGAGAGGGAGAGCGGCAGTAGTGACATCCAGACATTCAGACTAATCTCGATATTGACTCAGATACTGAGCAGAGTGACACCACTCCTGGAGAGCGGCCATACTGTCACACTGGTCAGCTGCTTTCATTCACACAACACCTTCTTCACACACCACCATGACACAACACCTCCTCCTCCTCCTCCTCCTCCTCCTCACCCTCCCCTCTGTCCTCCTCTACGTCCTCCAGAGGGTGAGGAGGAGCCCGGGAGGCGGATCCTCTCTCCCTGTACGACCAGGAAGTGACTTGGGTGGGAGGAGCCGGGGTGTGTTTGTTGTGACGTCACAGAGATGAGTGACAGGAGGCGTGGGGGTCAGGTGAGATTTGATACCACGGCAACGCGGATGTACACACTGTTAGAGGGTGTGTGTCTGTATGTGTGTCTGTGTCGGGGTGTGTGTGTGTGTCTGGATATGTGTGTCTGTGTCGGGGTGTGTGTGTGTGTGTGTGTGTGCCTGGATGTGTGTGTGTGTGTGTGTGTGTGTGTGGTGAGAGAGGTGAACTAATAAGAGAGATGAGAGCACCACACACACGTTTGTAGACCACACACACACACATACGCACAGATATTAATAATACAATCACACACACGTTTGTAGACCACAGACACGCACACACCTACACACAGACCACACGCACAGATATTAGGACCACACACACGAGGCCAACGGGAGGCCGGGCCCAGAGACCGTCCGGTGGTGGGGAGAGAGATTCTGGGGAGTCCTGACCCCCTCTGGTCCTCCAGACTGACGGTGTATTCAGAGCCTGACGGTGTATTCAGACCTGACGGTGTATTCAGAGCCTGTATTCAAGGCCTCTTGTTGAGAGCTCAGGACCTCGAAGTCTTGTGATTTCTGTGTATTGTGTTCATGGTCTAGTGGTTCTAGTTCTATGTTTGCCATGTCTTGTTATAAATCTCGTTCCCCAGTCAGTCCTGGTGGGTTCATTGGTTTCTGTTAAGAGTCCTCACCTCCCCACCACCGTGACAATTCATCTGCATGTGGCTTAACAAACATCGCTGATTATTTAGTGACTCAAGGAACTCCTGGTGGGCGACCAGCGCAGAAGCTCAGAGTTCCCGACGCAGACCCAGCAGACATGCGAGCGGCGGCGTGGAGAACCCTGGCGGCTCCTCTCGGGCGAGGGGGGCATCGTGAAGACACCTCGCGTCTCCCACACCCCCACCTCGCACCACCTAGTCTGAGCTGACACCCTTCAACCCGGAGGAGGGAGGAGGGGGAGGGAGGGAGGAGAGGTGAGGAGAGGGCAGACACCTCACCACCAGGCCGCCACCTCCTGTAATAAAGACACTCCTCCAGACCTGTGAATAAGAGGAGGAGGTGGTGGTGGAGGAAGAGCTGGTGGAGGTGGTGGAGCAGGGGGAAGAGCAGGAGGGGGAGGTGGAGGAGGAACAGAGGGAGGTGGAGGAGGAGGAGCGGGAGGTGGTGGAGGAGGAAGAGCTGGTGGAGCAGGGGGAAGGGCAGGAGGGGGAGGTGGAGGAGGAACAGAGGGAGGAGCGGGAGGTGGTGGAGGAGGAAGCGCTCTGGCTGCCAGCGTCAGAATTCCCGTCAAGGTTAATTGGTCTGTGGAGGAAGCCTCTGATTGGCTAATCACTCATCGCTCTGCCGTTTCCCACCAGACCTGGCGAGACTTCGGCTCCTCGCCGCGCCCCGGGACCCCGGCCAAGATGGCCGCTACCCCATTAGCATGTCTAAAATAGATCGATCTTCAGCCGCCCCCCGAGACCCGGAGTGGCCCTACTGGGCAACACACCTGCGGTCACAGTCAATAGAAACTAACTCAGATGTATCAGACTTCACACATCACACACAATATACCGGATAACCACGCAACGGGGAAGATAGCCCACCGCCGACATCGCCAGTACTAGAGATGGACCAATGAATTGAAGGATTGAGATTGTCATGTGAACCAAATAAAAGATTATTTATAACCTGAACCTTGATAAGCTCAAGGGAAAGTAGAGACTTTAATAAGGATCTGGGCTGGTTTTATAACATTTCTGAGGACCACAACATAATGGTCCTTGTATATTCCAGCCAAAAGTCACATGCAGGTCAGACATGTTGGTTTAATCGTCATTTCTGTTTCATTTCTGTTCTCGGGTCTCTTTGAATCGGTACATATGGATTGTGGGTTATGGGGGTGAGGAGGGACGGATCTGACATTTACTTGACCGTATTCCTGCTCGACTCTCCCCGAAGGTTGTTCTGTTACAAAGCCAATAAAGTTATGTTGGAAAAAACCCACACAACAGTTCCCCTGGTCCTGCTCAACGGCAGTCGGGTCTCTTAACACACAGCAGCAGCAGCAGCAGCAGCACGGTTTAAAGACTACACAGTCAAATCCACGCAGGTTTGTAAATCGATCGCGGTGAGAGTCAGTCGGGCTGTGATGCGACGGTGGGAGGGCGGCTCCGGGGTTTATTATGTGTGTCACCGGGGGGACGGCGGGCGCCGGGGGGGGGGGGCGGGGCGGGGGCGTCGGGCAAGGCCCAGTGGACACGCGGAACGTCGTTAAAATAGGAACCAGTGTCCGGTTACATCGAGGTCCGACCGGAGTCTGGCGGGGAGCAGACTTAGACCTACCCAGCGGTCTGGTCCGGGACTAACTGAGACATGTTTCAAGAGAGTCACGGACTAACTGAGTCCTGGGACTAACTTAAACATGGTCAACGTGTGTCCAAGGCTAACACAGTCCTGGACTAACTGAGACATGTTTCAAGAGAGTCACGGACTAACTGAGTCCTGGGACTAACTTAAACATGGTCCGAGAGAGTGCTAGACTAACAGACTCCTGAACTAACTGAGTCCTGGACTAACCGAGACCCGGATTAATAGAGTCCTGGTCCAAGAGAGCGCAAGACTAACAGAGTCATGGCCTAACTGAGACGAGACCTGGTCCAAGAGGCTCCAAGACTAATAGAGTCCTGGACTAACCATCACCAAAACACGGCCGGACTGACGCGCCGGTCAGTCGGTGGACGGTAACCGACCGTCCGGTTGCCGTGGCTACACCCCCCCTCAACGCCACATGTCACCGGAGAGAGAGAGAGAGAGAGAGAGACAGAGAGAGACACAGAGAGAGAGAGAGAGACAGAGAGAGAGTCGTCCTCCATCCAGCAAGATCCCCTCAACTTCCCGTCACAAATCCCACATCTCACCACCCCCCTCCCCCCTCCGGCCGGTTGGTTTGTTTTGATTGGTCGGACCCCCCTCCCCCCCCGGCGTGAGCATGCTCAGTCCGTCCCTCGCCGAGCGACGGTACCGCTGCTTGGAGACGGCTCATCCAATTAGCTCCGCTGTTGTTCTCCTCCTCCTCCTCCTCCTCCACCCATCAGCTCTCCTCCACCTCTCTCTCTCTCTCTCCCCCCCTCTCCCTCGTTCGCCCGGCTGCGATCCAGACCACTAGAAATAACCTTCACATGGCCAGCCTCTCTATCTCTCTCTCTCTCACACACACAAGCACACACACACACACACACACACACACACACACACAGCACAAACACAAGCAGCTGCATACACAGCAACACAACAACACACACACACACACACACACACACACACACACACACACACCGCCATGTGCCCTCTCCTGTACACACACACACACAAGCAGCTAAACACACACACACGGGCCACACACACGCACACACACACACACACACGCGCCTGTGTGTGTGTGTGTGTGTGTGTGTGTGTGTGTGCCACACTCACCACTCCATGGACGAGGAACTCAAACAGTTTGCTCTTGGTTGCCCTCCTAGCTCCACCAGCCGACTCCTCCATGCTGCCTCCTCCTCCTCCTCCTCCTCCTTCTCCTCCTCCTCCTCCTCGTTCTTTTGTGTCTCTCTCTCCTCCTCCTCCTCCTCCTCCGCGGCGATGCACACTCCCTCCCTGCTCCACTTTCTCCTCTCTTTGTGTGTAGCTCCTCTCCGCTCTCTCGCTCTCCCTCTCTCCCTGTGTGTGTGTGTCTCGCTCTACTCTCTCTCTCTCTCTCTGTCTCTCTCTCTCTCGCTCCAGCGTGGAGCAGCTCTGCCCGCTAGTCTCTCTCTCTCTCTCTCTCTCTCTCTCCCACTTTTTAGTTGAGCTGCCTCTCAGGAGGGGGGAGGGGTGGAGGAGGGAGTGGGGAGTCGCGGGGGGGGTGGGGGTGGCAGGGGGGTTGGAGGCGGCCCACCCAACACACACACACACACACACAGCACACACACAAACGCACACACACACACACAGCACACACACACAAACGCACACGCACGCACACACACACACACACACACACACACACACACACACACACACACACACACACACACACTCACACACACACACAGCTGTTGCATTCCATTGGTAGATAAGAGGCTGCTGTTCCTACTGGGGTGGGGGGAGACTAGCCCCCCCCCCCCCCCCGCCCCTCCCCTCCACCTCCCACCACCCCCCACCCTCTCCCCCAAGTGACCAATGGCGCGCCTCGGTCAGCACACACAGCCCCGAGTGTGGACTCATTCTGAAAAAGGACATGCTCTCTTAAAGGGCCAGCGTCGCATAATTATCAATGTCCTCATATGGTCAACATGCTAGCATCCACACAGCGCAGGCACGCGTGTGCGTGTGTGTGTGCGTGCGTGCGTGTGTGTGTGTGCCAACATGTCTCCTCTATCTGACCCCCTCCATCCTCCACAATTGACATGCTAATAGCCGAGCTAACAGCTAGTAAAGGGTAGAGGGGGGGGGGGGGGGGTGGTGGTAGAGGAGCTAATAGAGAAGCTAATAGATATGCTAATCTCTTTCAGAGCCACTTGACAAAAGGAAGTGCTAGCCACTTGTCAAGAGCACCTTCATTTCCTGTCGCCCCGCCCCCTACACGTGTGTGTGTGTGTGTGTGTGTGTGTGTCTGGTGTGTGTGTGTGTGTGTGTGTGTGTGTGTGCGTGTCTGGCGTGTGTGTGTGTCTGTGTGTGTGTCTGGTGTGTGTGTGTGTGTGTGTGTGCGTGTCTGGCGTGTGTGTGTGTGTTGGTTCCTTCAGAGGTTATTCCACTGTCGCTTCATTAGAATTACCTTTCACCCACTACTCTAGACATCACACACACACACACACCACACACACACTCCAGACACACACCAGACACACACACACACACACACACACCACACACACCAGCTGGCGAGGCAGACAAGGTCATTGTGTGTTATGTCACTAGTTGTGCGCTTGTGTCATCCCTCCAGAGTGTCTGCTGGAAGCATCACAACACCAGCATGTGATCAGCTCACCATCACAATATTCACCTCCTCCAGGTAGTCTATAAATGGTAAATGGATTGTATTTATATCATCGCTTTTATCCAAAGCTCTTTACAGTACTGCCTCACATTCACCCATTCATACACCGACGGCGGTGCCAACCATGCAAGGTAACAACCAACACGTCAGGAGCAGGTAGGATTAGGCGGCGTCTTGCTCAGGGGACACCTCCACACTTAGCTAGGAGGAGGAGCCCGGGGATCGAACCAGCAACCTTCCTGTTGCCAGACAACCACTCCTGAGCTACTGCTGTTGATATATATATAAATATGTTATATGATTATGTATAAATACGTTATAAGATAGAACTTTATTCATCCCGGAGGAAATATCATATATCATTATATATAATATATCATTATATTTAAATATGCTACATCATCATCTAAATATAAATCATTTAGATATTATTTCAACATCCGTCCTGCAGCCACTAAAGTTGGGCTGTTTTAATCTGACTTCTGAACTTCCTGGTTTGTTATACAAAGCCTCGCAGCACCAGCCAATCACAGACAAGTTGCTTTGTCTCTCTCTCCACCTCTCTCTCCATCTCTCTCTCTCCATCTCTCTCTCTCCACCTCTCACTCCATCTCCCTCTCTCTCTCTCTGTCTCTCCATCTCTCTCTCTCTCTCTCTCTCTCACTCCATCTCTCTGTCTGTCCATCTCTCTCTCCTCTCTATGCAATTCAAATTGAGATTCAAAATAGCTTTTATTGGAATGAAAACATTGCCTCAATATTCATCAATTATCAAACAAACTATGATAATAAGCTGAGCGACGATGTTAACCAACGTTATATATTATATATGAATTAAAAAATTATACACAATTATAAAAAAAGTTAAAAGTTACATATTAATTTGAATTATTATTTTAATGGTAATATTTAATTACAAAAACTCATCTGTGATCTCAAACAGATCTCTCGTTTGCTTCGTCTCAGTGTCTCTGACAGGGAACTAGGAAGCGGTGAGGTCATGACCTTTCTTCATCTATTGATTAAATGATCAATTCCTCCTCCTCCTCTGTTCTCCTGTCAGCCAATCTGGACTCCGTCCGGTCAGTCAGTCAGCGTGGACGTGGCGCCACCTTCTGGTCAGCGGTTAGAACTGCAGCTGCAAATTGTCTTGACATCTAAACCTAACCTAACGTAACGTAACGTAACCTAACCTCACCTAACCTCACCTAACCTAACCTAACCTAACCTCACCTAACCTCACCTCACCTCACCTAGCCTAACCAACACAAATGTGGAAGTTAAAAAATATAATATATTCTCTACAATAAATGCATTAGAAATCCAAAATGCTGGGTTCACGTCAAAAAAATAAGTCTATTAAATGGCCCATTCAGAGGTTAGGAAGCAGAACCAATTGATCCAGTAATCACGAATCAGTGTCGCCGTCTTAATTAAAATACAGACCAACCAAGGCGGTGGCGACAGCTTAAATTAATCCATTATGATGTTAGGTTATTATTATAATTCTTATTATATATTATCTGAGGGTTCAGTTCCCCGTCCGGCCGCCAGGGGGCGCCGGAGAGCAGCCGGCTGCAGCCATGCGGACCAGCATGGATCATACACACTGTCAGTTATATTATTAGGATTATGATCATTAGAATTATTATTTATTTTATTTGTTATATATTTTCTATTATTATATTAACAATGTGAACAGAAGAATGAAAGAAAGAACAGAAAACAGAACGGTGAAAAACAGAAAAGGGGGAAAAATAGACGAGAGCACTTTGTGTGTTTACTTTGTGTGTGTGTGTGTGTGTGTGTGTGTGTGTGTGTGTGTGTGTGTGTGTGTGTGTGTGTGTGTGTGTGTGTGCTGTGTGTGTGTGTGTGTGTGTGTGTGTGTGTGTGTGATATTGCAGATCAGCCGAACCAACATTAGTCGGTTGGTTCTGTGGGTCATGTGACTTGTGGGGTGATGTTTATGCCAAGAGAGAGAGAGAGAGAGAGAGAGAGAGAGAGAGAGAGAGAGAGGGAGAGAGAGAGCAGTGGAGGGATAAATGGATTAGATGGCTGTATAATTGCTTGGCACGGTCCTGCTTAGCATTTCACTGAAACCAGGACAACGAGGTTGGATGGAGCCGCTGAATGGAGCTCCATAAAATGGAGGCTCCACACGAGTTAACTCCTTCTCTCTCACACGGGAGAGAGAGGCAGAGACACAGAGAGAGAGAGAGAGAGAGAGAGAGAGAGAGAGAGAGAGAGAGAGAGAGAGAGAGAGAGAGGGAGAGAGAGATGGGAGAGGAAATAGTCGAAATAAAAAGGAAAAGACAAAGAGTGAGAAAGAGAGATATTAGAGAGAAATGGAGAGAGAGAGAGAGGGAGGGGGAGAGAGAGAGAGGTGTACATAAACAGACACAAACAGAGGGAGAGAGGAAATAGCGCGGGGGAGAGAGGGAGCGTTGGGAGCGAGTGAGGGAGGGAGAAGAGAGAGAGGAACGGGTGAGGGAGAGATAAAGAGCGACAGAGGAAAGAGTCAGCAAGATAGGAGAGGGAGAGAGAGAGAGAGAGACAGAGAGAGGCAGCGAGAGAGACAGAGGGAGAGAGAGAGAGGGAGGGAGAGAGAGAGAGGGGAGAGGGAGAGAGAGACAGAGAGAGAGAGGGACAGAGAGACAGAGAGAAAGGGGAGAGGGAGAGAGAGAGGGAGATAGAGACAGAGAGAGAGAGAGAGGGAGAGCGAGAGACTACCACAGAAAAGGCCACTTCCCCTACAGCGGTACACTAACAGTTCAAACCCGTGTGTGTGTGTGTGTGTGTGTGTGTGTGTGTGTGGTGTGTGTGTGTGTGTGTGTGTGTGTGTGTGTGTGTGTGTGTGTGTGTGTGTGTGTCTCTCGCGGAGGTGTGTGCAGTTAGCCGGTAGCCCAGGTCGACAGACAGACCATAATACCCTCCCTTCAGCTCCCAGATGGAGGCGGAGGGAGGGAGGGAGGGGTGGGGGACGACGGGCGGAGGGGGGCCGGGGCTGACGGGAGGGTGGGCCCGGGGCCGGCGAGAGGCGGTGGAATCCGTCTGATTTCCTCCCCGTCCGGGCCCCTTCCCCCCGCCGCCCCCCCCAGCGTTTCAGGAACTCCAAACAAAGCCTCTTAAAGGCTCCGCTGCGCCTCATCAGAGCCCCGGGTACAAAGAGCCAGACCTGCTGCTGGGCCCCGGGATTAACCCCGCGGGGAGGGGAGGGGGGTGGGGGCGGGGGGGTATTGGAGGTGGACCTGCACCTGCACAGGGGCCGCGCGGTTGCCGCGAGCAACCGCAGAATGAGAAAATCGGAATTAGAATTCTCGCAGCTCTCCGATCCCCGCGGTGAGAAATTCGGACCTCGGCGGCGAGCGTTTGTTATGCTAAGCGTCCTGGTCACCACGGCGACACAAAAGGGCTCTTTTTTTTCTTTTCTTTTTTTTTGTCGGTTTGCCGTCTTTGGTTAACTTCACGCTAACGTCGATTAGCACGAGCTACGGTTAATGATGGCTCGGGTTAACGATGACTATGATTATCGTTAACTATGATTATCGTTAACTACGATGAGCGCTAACTATGATTAGCGCTAACGACGGTTAGTGCTGACGAGTGTTAGGGTTAGGGTTAGTGTTGGCCACCGCTAGCGCCGCGTTGCTCGGCGGTTCCCTCCTGAAAGAGAACATTGTAGTGGTGGAACAACCCCCACCCACCCCCGGGCCCCACCTGATACACGGGCATTTCCTGTTTGCTGTAGCCATGACAACGACATATTCTGCCTCACTTCCCAGCCAATGGGGCGGCGGGGGGAGACAGACTGCAGCGAGGCCGTTTGGAACTGGAGCACGAGGCCGCGGCGAGCTACAGTTAACACTCCAGTGACCGCGCGGGCTACAGCTAGGCCGCACCACCAGGCTAACCGCTAGCCCGCACCGCTAGCTCGCCGGCCAGGGGTTAAGGGTCATGGTCTTCGGGGTCTGGACTGAGATCAGGAGCTCTGATCACAGAGTGGTAGAGTGTTAGTCGGTCTGCTAGCTGCATTCCAGTTAGCGGAAAACAGCAGTGGTAGAATATATTCCTCTGGCTGGAAATGCTGATCTACCTCCCTCCCTCCCTCCCTCCCTCCCTCTCACCCTCTTCTCTCCCCCCTCCCTCCCTCTCTACTTCCTCTCCACTTCGCTTCTGTATTGACTTTATCGCTCCTTTAGCAGACTGGAGAGCGAGAGTGAGAGGGAGGAGAGAGGGAGAGAGGGGGGGGGGGGGGGGGGTGAGAGAGAGGGAGGGGAGAGGAAAAGGGGAAATAAATAAGCAGGAGAAATGATGAGGAGGAAGGAAAGCCAGCATTAGAAAGTGAGAGGCGAGAGGAGGAGAGAAACATAGAGAGAGAGAGAGAGAGAGAGAGAGAGAGAGAGAGAGAGAGAGAGAGAGAGAGAGAGGAACTCTCCAGGACTCCTCTCAGGGGAACTCCTTCTCCTTCCCCAGGAGGTCAGGCAGGAGGTGCACCTCCTCATCTCCTCTGAATGGCTTATTTCTGATCATGGGGGGGGTGCTCCTGTCAGCAGCACCGGTCCGTACCGGTCCAGACCAGATCTAGGGGCCGCCGGTTTGTACCGGTCCAAACCGGATCAGGATCAGTAGCCTCATTAACCCAGAGAAGCCCTCGCTCTCCTGCACAACAGCATACAGTAGAGCGGAGCTCGAGCGGCCGCATCATAAATAATACAGAGAGGAGATTGGTTTGGTCTGGCGGCCTGCGGAGAGACGGGGACAGAATCGCACTCTGCAGCATAATGCACCAACACCACCACCACCACCGCTGCTGCTGCACCACCGCATGCACCGCCGCATGCAGCGCCGCGGGGGGTTCTGTTCAGACGGTCGGGGCGCAGCAGGGAAACCGGTGGCCCGGTGCCAACGTTCTGCAGCTAAATGGGTCAGTCGGTCCCGCTGACCCGGGGGTTCTGTGTGTCCCCCCCCTGCCCCCCCCGGCCCACCTCTCCATCAGACATCTGTCCAATTAAAAGGCGGGAACGAGAGAGCAGCTATATTTAAAGTCGCGGGCCCGTCGGCCGCTCATACGCGCGGATAGTTATTAAAAACCCAGCTCTGTCATTTTGGCCTCGGCTGTGCAAATGTTGTATGCAATTAAGTTGGCGGAGAGAGTTTGAAACGGGATGAATATGAAATCCTACAAGGGGCGTAGCAGCTTCTATACGGTCTGTGTAATTCTACCTTCGGTCAATAACAGCCCGGCGAGGAAAACTATACAATATCATTAAAGTCGTGCAGAGTTTGTTCTTTGCTTCTCCATTAGGTCTCGTCTCTCACAACCTCCATGAGACTGATCTGCACAAATACAGATTCAGCAACAGCCCAATCGCGCACCGCTTGCTACTTGGACAATAACCGGAGTATCTCACTTTTGCACGACAGTCAACAGAGCCGCTCTCTGTGGAAGGCGTCTGCTTCTAGTTCTGCTTCGGGTCACTCCGAGACGTCTCTTGTTGCGTGGAGGAGAACAGGCCCCCAGTCAGTCAGCCGCCCTTCATCAGCACACGCATTCCTCTCCTGCCAAATAAGGAAGTGGCCCATTGTGCGCTCGTCCCGACGCAGAACTCCAGCGACAACGCGCAACAGAACTTTCTAATTGACGAGCAATTCTATTTGAACAGTGGATCAGCCAAACGATCACTCTCTCTCCCTCTCTCTCTCTCTCTGGGGTCTCTCTTGGTCCAGAGGCCAGGCCTGGAGGAACCCCTTGGATTCTCTAAGTGGTGGAACCGAACTGGTGGTTGACTGGGAGGTGGCGGTGGGGGGGGGGGGGGGTGACCTTGGGGAGAGGCGTCTAACTGCCAGACCCGAGCAGAGGAGAGAAGGAGAACCAAGAGGCCTCCTCCTCCTCCGCTGCCGAGATGTAAAAGGAGAAGTCGCGTCGCACCGCAACATTCAGCACATAGCTCGCTAGCAACGAGCTTCGCCTCGAGAAGCGAGCGATGGAACAGTCCTGAGACGCCAGCCAGAGCAGGCATTATGTCATGTGATCAAACGGCACATTAGAAACCAGCGGTAACCTCTTGTATCGCTTTGCGCGCCTCCGCGGTGAACCGGGAAACACAACCAGCGACCAGAGACTTTCTCTCGTCTGGACGAGGACAGCCGATCTGCTGCAGCTTAACTGCAGACGTTATCGAATAAACCCATCACTATGGAGGAGAGGATAGCTCTTATCCACACTCGCCTCGCTCTCAGAAACTACTCGACGATGACTGAAGTATTAAAAAGTATTAGAGTATGAAAGTGTTCAGTGTATGCAGCGCTGTGTTATAATATAACATGCAGATGAATATCACACAAGATACCAGGCCTCCGTGACATTTACTCAGCTCAAACTAGAGACGCCGCCATCCCACACAAACAACGTAATAACATTATGATGCTGCAGGAATAGACTGTTGTGTTGTGTTGTGTTGTTGTTGTTGTGGTGCAGTTGTAATCAGGCAATCTAACAGAGATAATGTTTGCTTTTCACTGTTGACATCCTGAAGCCCACCCGGAATGTTGTTTTACACCATGGATGTGGAATAAGAAGGTTTAAACATCTACTCCAACACCTACTACACTGTACTAGACTACAGGTAGGTCAGAAGAAACAGCATCTTAGTTGAGACCTACTAGACTACAGGTAGGTCCAAGAAGAACCAGCAATCTAGTTGATGACCTACTAGACTACAGGTTAGGTCCAGAGAACCAACATCTAGTTGATGACCTACTAGACTACAGGTAGGTCTAGAAGAACCAACATCTTAGTTGATGACCTACTAGACTACAGGTAGGTCTAGAGACCAACATCTAGTTGTGACATACTAGACTACAGGTAGGTCTAGAAGAACCAACATCTAGTTGATGACCTACTAGACTACAGGTAGGTCAGAGAACCACAATCCTAGTTGATGACCTATCTAGACTACAGGTAGGTCCCAAAAAGAACCTAGCATCTAGTATGAGACCTAACTAAACTACAGGTAGGTCCAGAAGACCAACATCTAGTTGTGACCCTTCCTAGACTCAGGGTAGGTCCAGAAGAACCAAATCTAGTTTAATGACCTACTAGACTACAGTGTAGGTCCAGAAGAACCAAACATCTAGTTGATGACCTACTATACTACAAGGTAGGTCTAGAAGAACCAACATCTAGTTGATGACCTTATTCCTAGACTACAGGTAGGTCTTGAAGAACCAGCATTCTAGTTGACTGACCTACTAAGACTACAGGGTAGGGTCTAGAAGATACCAACATCTAGTTGATGACCTACTAGACTACAGGTAGGTCTAGAAGAACCAACATCTAGTTGATGACCTACTAGACTACAGGTAGGTCTAGAAGAACCAACATCTAGTTGATGACCTACTAGACTACAGGTAGGTCTAGAAGAACCAACATCTAGTTGATGACCTACTAGACTACAGGTAGGTCTAGAAGAACCAACATCTAGTTGATGACCTACTAGACTACAGGTAGGTCTAGAAGAACCAACATCTAGTTGATGACCTACTAGACTACAGGTAGGTCTAGAAGAACCAGCATCTAGTTGATGACCTACTAGACTACAGGTAGGTCTAGAAGAACCAACATCTAGTTGATGACCTACTAGACTACAGGTAGGTCTAGAAGAACCAACATCTAGTTGATGACCTACTAGACTACAGGTAGGTCTAGAAGAACCAACATCTAGTTGATGACCTACTAGACTACAGGTAGGTCCAGAAGAACCAACCATGCTTAGCTGTGGAATAGTAGGATTACAATATTTTATCAAAGTACACCAGCAACACGTCATCACAACACAAACTTAATTGCAAACTCTCTGCTGATCAACTCTAGTGGACATCACACCTAGGAAGGGAGGAAGGAAGGAAGGAAGGAAGGAAGGGAGGGAGGGAGGGAGGAGGAGGAAGGAATGGAGGAGGGCAGGAGGGCAGGAGAGGAAATGCGAAGTGTTGGGAAATGGAGATGGAGGGGCACCCGCTCTCCCTGTCTGGTCCCACCACCACCACCACCTCCACCACCTCCACCAGCACCACCACCAACACCACCTCCACCAGCACCAACACCACCACCACCACCACCACCTCCACCAGCAGCACCACCACCACCTCCATAACACCATCAGCACCACCACCACCTCCATAACACCAGCACCAGCAGCACCAACACAACCTCCATAACACCATCAGCAACACCACCACCTCCATAACACCATCAGCACCACCACCACCTCCATAACACCATCAGCACCACCACCACCAGCACCACCACCAACACCACCATAACACCAGGCACCATCTAGCAGCAACACCACCACCACCACCTCCATAACACCACCACCCAAAACAACCACCACCACCTCCATAACACAGCACCAGGCATCCACCAAACACCTCCACCACCACCAGCACCCACCAGCAGGCAGCCAAGGTTTAACAGTCTGCGTCTGGTGGGTGGAGGTGGAGGGTGGAGGGTGGAAGGTGGAGGTTGGAGGGTGATGCACCATGGCCCTCCACCTTTACGCACAGTGACGTCTGCACACAAAGCGACCACCCAGCAGCACCACCACCACCATCCACCATGCATCCATGCATCCTCACCATGCACAACAACATGACATCCATCCGGGGTTGGTGGTGGTGGTGGTGGGCCTCTCCCTACCGGGGGTGGGCGCTCGGTACCGGAGCGCCCACCCCCCGGTACCGGACCGGAGGAGAGGTACCCGGTACCGGTCCGGACCGGGCCGGAGGAGAGGCGCCCACCCCGCGGAGAAAACAACAGTAAAGAGCCGCCCTCCATACCTTCCTCTCCATCACTCCTGGCGGGTTCGCGTTCTGAGATGTCCGGTCCTCCTGCTGCTCCTGCTCCTGCTGCTCCTTCTCCTTCTTCTCCTTCTTCTCCTCCTGCTCCTTCTTCTTCTTCTTCTTCTCCTTCTTCTTCCTCAACTTCTCCCTGCTCCGTCACTGCCTCCCCATTACTGACTTATTAACACACCGGACTGCTGCTCCTCCTGCTGCTGCTGCTGCTGCTGCGCCGAGGATGGAGGAGGATGGAGGAGGAGGTGGAGGTGGAGGAGAGAGGAGAGAGGAGGAGGTGGAGGAGAGAAGAGGAGGTGGTGGTGGTGGTGGAGGAGGAGGAGGTGGTGGTGGTGGTGGCGGGAGAAGCTGGCTGGCTGACTGGCTGGGTGCGAGCTGCGCATGCGCGGTGTCCGTCTGCCCGAGAGGCGGCGGCGGCGGCCAGGGAGTGTCGACAAAGTGCGTGCTGCCAGCGGGCCGCAGATAAACACTGAAACTCACTTATATTATATTATATTATATTATATTACATCATTATCCTCACAACCACAACAAGGAGTATGTGCATGTTGCTGCAATTTAATTTTGCATCCTGGGAACCGCCGTAAAAGAAATAAAATAAAATTATTGTACTTGACCTACATACTATTTCCATACTCTAGGGATACTACGCTGCAGTAATGTGTACATTTTGTAAGCACACATACTGTACATATTTAGTGTCCAGTTACTCACTAGAATATATTAAATGTGTCACCGGGCGACACATGAGTGTAAACCAAGTCCTGTACTGACCCGGCAACCCTGACCTCTTGATAACCCCTGGAGGTGTGGAGGATGGAGTCAGAGCTTAACATGTCATAACTACTACCTGCTCCACCTGTTATCTATAACACTGCAGGGCACCTTCCCCTTCATTAACTAACTCTACATGACATAATTTATACAGTGATATATTGCTGTCTCTCTTTCAACAAATGCACTCTTTGTAAGTCGCGTTGGATCAAAGCGTCTGCCAAATGCCCTAAATGTAAATGTAAATGTAATGCAAATGTAAAGTACATCCTGGTTTACATGCAAGATCAAATAAGTAGTTGTGGGCACGCACACACACATCTTCATAGTTCTGCTCATTGCTTGAACTCATGTCCTAATGCAGTTATCCATTGTGATCCTCATAACAATTTATTATTATAATACCGCTTATTATACATTATACCATTTGAAAACACATTTTGACATCCTGATCTGAGTATTTACACACTAGAGTATTCTGTAGAAATGTAGACGCTTCTGGCACTCTATTAGATTAAAAACACAAAACTTGAGAAGGTTTGGAGGCAATCATTTAAATGCTGTACCAGTGATACTACACACGTGGAACTGAAACCTCCACATCCCAATGGAAGGAGAACAAACCAAGTGCCGCTTCTCTCTCTCAATAGATTTGACTTTACTTGACTTTACTGTATTCTTGTTCCGTGTTTCCCACGTGTAAAGCGTGTGAAAAGGTGATACATAAAATTAAATGCATTATTATTATAAAAACAAGCATGATTAACAACCACCGACACCTGTAGTGTCTGTCTGCCTGCGGTACAGAGGACATGTGACCAGAGTGTTATAAACAGGTTGTTTTTATTGGAGCAGCATGAATCAGGTGAGCAGGGAGACCAGCCGCATCCCGGGGGGATGGGTGGGGTAGGGGTCCCTGGGTCCCTGGGTCCCGGGGTCCTGTTTTAATCTTGGACATCAAAATAATCGATCACTGGTTCTTCCTTCAGCGCCTTGGACCAGCTGCCTCCGCTGTCCGCTCTGTCGGCACAACAACAAAACGCACATAAATAACCTCCCGACAACAAGGACAGCCCACCTGTACAGGTGAGACATTAGCTGTTGCAGTCACTAGCCAGGTGTGTTTATCCTGGTGATGAACACAGGTGTATTAAGACCAGAAGGGTTTATACAGGTGTATATAAACCAAGTGTGTTCATGCAGGTGATAAACAAGGTATATTTCTACAGGTGATAAGAAGACCAGCTGGTTGTAAAGGCGTTTATAAACCAGGTGTGTTTATACAGGTGATGAAAGCAGGTGTAATTATGCAAACCAAGTGTACTTATACAGGTGAGTAGACCGGGTGATGTCCTACCTGCTGCTGTGTTGTTTGATGTGGGCGATGGGGGGCGGGGCTCTGGTGGCGCCCTCCCTCTCGATGAGTGATGTCAGCGTGGAGGCGGGGCATGCAGACTTCCCCCTGAGGGTGGGGGGGGAGAGAGGAGGACGGCTGATCAACGCCCTGCCCTACTTCCATGACATCATCGATTTGATTGGCTCGTCGTTGAACTACGGTCCCCGGGGCTGCCCTCGGGATCTGGGTCACGTGACACGGACCTCACTCGGAGAGGACGACGACCGCGAGAGCCTCCATTTTGTTACTATCACTTCCAACGTTCACTTATCCTCGCCCACTTTTCAAAATGTCCGTTAGGAGACACTTTTATGCAATGTGAGCTATTTATACTACTGGTGCTGCATACTTCACTGGGACATTGATATTACAGATGTTGAGTCAAAAACAAGAAGTTAAATCACAATCATCTGACCTACAAACGGGGCTTTAAGGGGCTTTAGGGGAATTAGATGTTTAAAACAAATAGCAATATTCCATTAGACACATGTTGACTTATGAGAAGGAGGAGGAGGAGTTAGGGCGTACTTGTGGGCGGTGATGACCACGTTGCGTTTGGGCTCGCTGTCGTAGCTGACGCTCTCCACGGCGTACGCCTCCGCCAGCTCGTGCACCAACTTCCTGTGCTCGCGCTTCATGGGCGGGAAACAGTGGCTCCGCTTGGCCTGCTTGCTCTGCAGACACGGCATTGGTTGGAGTTAGAGGGGGGTGGGGCACGCCATTGGTCTCAGTCTGGTAGTGCAGTGAGTCTGGTGGTGCAGTGAGTCTGCCGGTGCAGTGAGTCTGGTGGTGCAGTGAGTCTGGCGGTGCAGTGAGTCTGGTGGTGCAGTGAGTCTGGCGTGTTGCAGTGGTCTGGTGGGTGCAAGTGAGTCTGGCGGTGCAGTGAGTCTGGTGGTGTGCAGTGAGTCTGGTGGGTGCAGTGAGGTCTGGCGGTGGTGCAGTGAGTCTGGCGGTGCAGTGAGTCTGGTGGTGCAGTGAGTCTGGCGGTGCAGTGAGTCTGGCGGTGCAGTGAGTCTGGTGGCGATGCAGTGAGTCTGGCGGTGCAGTGAGTCTGGCGGTGCAGTGGGTCTGGCGGTGCAGTGAGTCTGGCGGTGCAGTGGGTCTGGCGGTGCAGTGAGTCTGGCGGTGCAGTGGGTCTGGCGGTGCAGTGAGTTTGGCAGCGCGGAGAGTCGGGTGGAGCCATGAGCGACCAGGTGGGACCTCCTACCTTGTTCGCCAGCTCCACAAGGTTCTTCACCTCCCTCTCCACTTCGCTCACAAACTTCAACTCTTTCCTGCAACATTGAGAACCAAGACTCAACCCTCAGCCAGAGATCTAACAAACAATACGACCAACTAGGGCAACTCTCCTGCAACATTAAGAACCAAAGCCCTCAACCCCCAGCCAGAGATCTAACAAACAATACGACCAACTAGGGCAACTCTCCTGCAACATTGAGAACCGAAGCCTTCTCATCATCTCAACCCTCTTGGTACAAAAGGATGAATTAACGAGAGAACTGCAAACAACATGTTGGTTCTAAACAGACATTAAGAGAAGATGTACAGAAAGTACATGTGGGTGTCACAGCAGAGGCTCCAGGCAGGAGGAGAGATAATAATCAAGCCGTCTACGCGGTGTAAGACTAAACTAAAAGCAGATGTACAGTAACTCAGTGAGTGGGTTAGTCGTGGATGCGGACAGACCGGGCATCGTCCCTCAGGCTGTCCGGGTACTTGGAGGCGGAGCGAGTGTTGAAGGGGTCGTGGGAGGAGTCTATCTGCAGAGCCTCGGCCAATCGTCGGTTCCGCTCGTACGTGGCGCACTCCAGGTCGCACTCCAGCCTGCAATCAGAATAGTTACGTTAACAGTATTATTAATGGATGGAAGTGCTCACACAAGTAGCGGGGCGATCCGGGTAACAAGGCAACATGGAGGAAAGGTAAACATTGTGTGTGTACCTGGTCTGCTTCAGCTCCTTCTTGGTGATGAACTGGCCGATGTCCACCGAGTCTCCAAGCTGCATGTCAGACAGCTTGGTGGCCATGGCAATGGCTGCATACCTGCAGTACAGACACCACAGTACAGACGTTAACATCAGAACAGACACCTGCAGCACAGACACCACAGTACAGACGTCAACATCAGCACAGACACCACAGTACAGACGTCAATATCAGCACAGACATCACAGCACAGACACCACAGTGCAGACATTAACAATAGAACAGACATCACAGTACAGACGCCAACATCAGCACAGACACGAAGTACAGACGCCAAGCACAGACAATCACAGTACGGACATCAACACCAGCACAGACATCACAGTACAGGACCTCTTCGGTAGGAGGCTGGTCGCCTCGGGACACATGACCGTCTCCTTCCTGCGACCGCACTCACACTGCAGCGCCACCTGCAGGCCAAGGAGGAACAGCGTGCATCATAACGCAGTTAGATCATCGTTTGGCGGGGTGGTGGGAGGGTTGATGCATTTCCGGGGGTCTCCGGGGGGGGGGGGGCGGAGCCTACCTTGGTGGTGCAGGGGTTCCGGGGGCAGGCGCTGCCCGCGTGGCAGGGGGCGGCGCAGGGGTGCCCGCAGTCGGCCCGCGCCACAGTGCACCGCGTCCTGGCCGCAGCCGCCCTCGCGCCAGGCAGTACGCCACAGGTGAACAAGATCGCGGGCCGGCAGCGGGGTGGCCACCTGGCTAGGGCAGCGTCCGGCCGCAGGCCAGGCCGCACGATATGTCCTGCAGGTGGCACGCGATGTTGCTGCGTTGCTGTTGCCATGGCGACAACACAAGTCAGTCAGTCATAGGGTTTTTTATTTTTGTTTTTATGAGAGTATAAGAATATTGCTGTACTGCACACAGACTTTTACTACATTTTACTACGAGTATTGCTACTAGTACTTGCCACTTTTTTACTTTTACTGTACTTATTAGGTACTATCTTACTAATTGAGTTTATGTTTATAAGAATACTGTTTAGAAGAATACCTTTTACTGTAATTATCAGGTATTATCTTACTAATTGTTTAGAGGTGTTTTAGAGTTGTGTGTGTGTAACATAGCGTGTTCTCCTCACCTCGTGGTTCCCCATGCACCACTTCTGCATCAGGAAGGTGCAGGGAGGACATCGCTCCTCGCTGTGGCAGTTGTGGAACACTGAGGACATGATGGAGACAGCCACGGAGCTCAGAACACACGACTAGAGGAACTGTAGTCGTGTGTTCTGAACTCTTCTGCTCTTTAATTAAAGGAGACCTCTTATACCACCAGGTGTGAGCGAGATTCGCCCTTCCAAGAGGTTTCAGAATCTCCGGTTTATGAATCACGCTCACACCTGGTGGTATAATATGTCTCCTTTAATACAAAACACATGTATGCAATAGAACTGTTATATTTAACACACAACACAGGTATATACTCAGGTTATATTAGAAGATACAGAGCATAACGTTTGTCATTTTGAAGTGACCTGTTGAATAGGTCCACCTACGGTTTGGTTTCTATTCTGCCATCTTTACTTGACAGTACGGATTCTAACACCCTACGGCCTGCCGTCACAGGGTCATGTGACCGGTGGTGGTGGTCATGTGACGTACCTGGGTGCTCACACTCGTGCCTCCGGGTGCACGGGTTCTTGCACTCCGGGGGGAGGGTCCCACAGGCGATGGGCGGGTACAGGATGGTCTGGCCGCAGTGGCACGCTAGCTCCTCGAAACCTGAACACGCGCACACGCGCACACACACACGATGAAATTACAATGAAGAAAGATGCGAGACTCCACCATTGTCTTGTTGCATAACCCCAAATCGATTTCTAGTGGTAACCTTTGACCTTCTAGAGGCACAATTGAAAACGGGTCAATAAGCCGATGAAACCATTGGCTGTCTGACGATGAGGGACGTTAGGTTTGGAGTATTAGCCCTTGCTAATCTTTGTTCACAACACAGTTAAACCTTTGCTTAAGGAGCAGTTAGGGAAGGCCTTCGGGTAGAGTGTGGACATTGGGGTTTCGAACCCAGAAACCTTCAGCTGGGAGTCAAACCCCATGACCCCGATCCTGCCCCTGAACCACTGGGATGGGAACACACAGGGGCAGACGGCGTGTTAAAGTAAGCAAGGAAGGAAGGCCTGCCCGCTACTCACTGGCCTGCCAGCAGGGGTCGCAGTTTCCCCGGTGGCAGGGTTCCTGGCAGCGGTGCAGACCACAGCTCAGCTTGTGGCCACAGACCTGCGGACAGCTGTGCTCCAGGCTCTGGAGGACACACACACACACACACACACACACACACACACACACACACACACACACACACACACACACACACACACACACACACACACACACACACACACACACACACACACACACACACACACGTTAACCTGGGACTCTGCTGCCATCACCATAGCAACACATTCAACCTCCCAGTTTACACCATGTGATCTCATGGTCACCAATCAGATTAAAGTACGGGCGCCATGATGAATGAAGACGCATTGAAGACGCCTCACGATCAGATCGAAGGAAGGGAGATGCTGAGGGCGTCATGTGACCACCCAGGAGATTGTTGAATCCCACCCAATACATGTGTTTACATACTGCCTATTATATATGTCTATATATGTCTATTATACATGTGTTTATAGATTGAATATTAACCATTTGTTTACATATTGTCTACTCTATGTGTTTATACAGTATATTGTATATTATACATGTGTTTATATATTGTATATCAGTATTTATGTGAATGGCATCACCAGTCTCATATTTCTCCAGTAACCACGGTGATCTGTATGGTGCGGTTACCCTGTGGTCGACCGTATGAGACAGGATCCAACCCCCTCCACCCTCCACCCTCCACCCTACACACTCTACCCTCTACACTCCACCACACTCTACCCTCCACTCACCACACTCTACCCACCACACTCTACCCTCCACCCTACACCCTCCACCCTCCACCCACCACGCAGCACAGCTCGTTGCACTTGTGTCGTCCACACGCCCGCTTCTTGCTGCAGCGTTTCTCGCAGGTGAACACCAGCTGATCTGGAACCACACGGTCACACAGAGTACCAAGTCAGGCTGGTAGGCCTACTACCGATATACTACCAACAATACTACATACTACTACGATTAGCCAGACAAGCCCTGAGGAAGCTGTTTGAAGTAACACATCATTCATTATTATAACAAGCAAGCAAGCAACACATTCACTAGTAATTTATTATTGTTATGCACCAATTTTACAAGAGCACATTCCTTGTTTGAAAAAACTAAGGCAGATAAAGCTCATTTTGAATCTGATTATATTATAAGAGCTAAATGTTTATGGCATCTTCATATAGCAGGCAGAAGTACAAAATGAACTAGTAATTTAGTTTATTACAGTATTTTATGATAGTGAAATGCTCACCTTCTTTGTAAATGCTTGTACACGGTACTTCCTGTGAAATCAAACAAGATCCAAGATTATTGGTTTACAAAGTAGAGAAGTTTGGAGCAAAGTAGAGAAGTTTTGGAACAAAGTAGAGAAGTTTTGGAGAAAAGTAGAGAAGTTTGGAGCCAAGTAGAGAAGTTTGGTGCCAAGTAGAGAAGTTTGGAGTGCTATGATGTCATCATCCTGCGTCCGCCGGGCAGCAGGGTGATGACATCACTAACTCACCCACCTTGGTCTTGGAGCCGCAGCGACACCTGATGGAGGAGGAGAGGGAGCAGGGTTCACACGGCCCCTCGTGGCACAGGCCCTCACAGGTGTGGACCTCGTCTGGAGGGGAACACACACACACCAGCAGGTAAAGCACCTGCACGCCTCCTGAACACACACACCTTCCCACCCACCCATACTACTGTCTGTATCTCCCAGCCTGCCTGTCTTTCTATCAGTCTGTCTGTCTATCAATCGGTCTATCAGTCTTGTCTATCAGCCATCAGTCAGCCTATCAGTCCATCACTCTGTCAGTCAGTCTATCAGTCTGTCTATCAGTCTCTCTACCGCCAGTCTGTCTGTCTGTCTGTCTGTCCCACCCCAGTGGATCCGCAGGGCAGGGGTTTCCCGCAGGTCTTGCCGCAGGAGGGCACGGGGTCGGAGCAGACGTGGCGCTCGGCATAGCCCAGCTCCAGGAGCTTGGCCAGCGGCGTCTGCCCACAGGGGCAGCTCCTCACCAGGCTGGGAGAGCGGGGGCAGGCCTGGCACGCCCCCCGGTGGCACGGCTGCTCGCACTGGTGGAGCCCGCAGCCCAGAGTCCTGGCGACACAGAGCCAGTCAGGACACGCACACACAGTTTGGGGTGCTTGACTCCCTGACCGCCGAGTCAAGGCCCTGGTCCGTAGTCTACCTGTCGGGGTCCCTACCTGCATTCACCTTCATCACACCCTCAGGGAAATACGTACTTCCCACAGGTCTTCTGACAGCTGAAGTGTCCGTCGCCGTCGAACCCTTCCTCATCCGTCCCACACAGAACCTCCCGCTCCACAGCTCCACAATAGCACACTGCAGCCAGACACAAAGACAGGTGTGATGGTTGGCTTAACCTGGCTAAACTTACAGGTGTTAATGGTTAGCATCACCTGGCTAAACCCTACAGGTGTAACGAAGTCTCACCTGGCTGAACTTACAGGTGTTAATGTTGAGCCTCATCTGGCTGAACTTACAGGTGTTAATGGTTAGCCTCACCTGGCTGAACTTACAGGTGTAATGGTTAGCATCACCTGGCTAAACCCTACAGGTGTAACGAAGTCTCACCTGGCTGAACTTACAGGTGTTAATGGTTAGCCTCACCTGGCTGAACTTACAGGTGTAATGGTTAGCATCACCTGGCTGAACCCTACAGGTGTCATGTCGGGTTGGACTGACCTTGCTTGACCTCCAGCTGGCAGGGTTGGCAGGTCCCCGCGTGGCACACCTGAGCACAGGTGTGTTGTGTACAGTTGAGGATGGCACCGCACACGCTGCTACACTTCAGGACGGTGGCCTGGCCACAGCGCACCGGCTGGCTGCAGAGAGGAAGGCGAGGAGGAGGTACGGAGGAAGGTTAGGGCACCGCTGGTTTAACAATGACGGCTGCATCCCATGTACCGATTGGGGAACGTATCTACCTGGTTCTCCCACAGAGGCAGGACTTGGTTACAAAGGCTGGGCACTGGGGACAAGGACCAGGGTGGCATAAGCTGGAGAGGGGGGAGGAGACATAGAGATAATTAATAATTAATAATGCTGGTTTAAGAGCAGCACCCATGGTTGTGGCTGTAGTTGTGCTTGCGGTCCAGGAGGGGGCGCTGCGGGCTCACATGTTACAGGAGTGCGGGCAGTCGGCTCCGGTCCTCTTCTTGCCACACAGGTCACCGCAGCTGTGGGGGATCTCACTGCGCTGCCACTCGGGATTGGTCACTTTGCCTGTCAATCACGAGAGAGCTGAACCTGAATGGGAGGGCTGGAGGGGGAGGGACTTCAACACTGAGCCCGGGGAGCATGTGCTATATTACTGTACTCGGGGATGATGAGACGAAGGCCACATACCACAGAAGCAGATGTAGGCCGCCGGCTGCTTGGGCGCGACGTTCTGGCAGGCAGGACAGCGCCAGCCTTCAGTGGAGTCTTCATAACACACAAGAGTCAAAGTAGCAGCTCAGAGAGCAGCTAAACACGGCATCGAGAGCACCACGTGTCAACAGCACCGCCTCTGGTGGGAGGTGGTCATTACAGTTTGTTGCTCTTCTGGACGGCTGACCCAGCTATAGCTGAACATAGGACTCGTACTTAATTAGGAACCTAATTGGTGATTTGTTTGGGATCATCCAACTCTGTAATCTGTTGCCCTACCTCTCTTCCAGTGAACCAAGAGACAAAATAAAATAAAACAAGGAATGAATGAGGTACTTTTACATAATAGGACTGCTAGGCTATGAAGGGAACACCAACATCAACATCAGCTTCACATGTCACCCTAGAGAAGGAGACAGCAGAGCGAGGACGAGGAGTGGACCAGCGGTTACCTTCGGCCTGCGAGGCGGGAGACCTTGCCCACTTCTTGATGCAGTTGAGGTGGAAGACGTGGTAGCAGCCCTGGCAGCTCCACACCGGGGCCATGAGGCGGACGACGTCACAGCACACCATGCACTCGTACTTCTCCTGGGAGAGCTGCTCTATCAGGCACCCTGCAGGGGAGAGGCCTCACGTCAGCACCACCAAAACCACCAGGAACCATTAACATTCTCTAGCAGACTCACAATCAGAACCCATTTAGCAGAACCTAGTCACTACGCAACCAGAACCACCGATAACGTGTTGACCCTGCTCTATAAGACTGAACCAAGCAATCAATCAGAAACTACCTACTTGATCACTACCCAACGAGAACCACCTACCCAAATAAGGCAGCTTTGTAACTCATAATAAATTAATCTGGAATCTGAATGTTACATGAGAGACAGTTAGCATTTAGACAGTAGCATTTAAGTATCAGCAGCCGCAGAGGCATACAGAGAGGACAGGTGTTGCGCCTCGTACCTGTCTGGGACTCCTTGCTCTTGGAAGTGTGGTCCCACCTCTCCTGGGCGGGCTTCTGTCCGCGGTGTGGAGCCCTCCGCTGCCCCCCCTTGTCCCTCTCCTTGGTCTCAGCAGCGTGGGAGGGCTGGAGGGGGCCCGGGTCTCCTAGGCTGCCTCTGTCGCCCTCCCACCGAGCCTGGGCCTGGGCTGGGGCTTGGGGGGGCTTGATGGGCCCCGTGCGGCGGGGAGGGGGCCCCTGGGAGTGGGGGTTCTGCTGGGGGGGAGGAGGGGGCCGGTGGACGTTTTGGTCGGGACCTCTCCGGCTCCTCTGGTTTCTGGGTCGCTGGTCTGTGCGGTAGTTCTTTCCTTTGGTACCAGCGGAGCCAAAGCCTTCGGCCGAGTCCTGGTCATCCTCGTTGCCATGGTTCCATCGTCTGTCCTGGTTGCCATGGTTCCATCCTCTCTCCTCGTTGCCATGGTTCCACTGCTGTCTATCCTGGTTGCCATGGTTCTCATTGTGGCTCCTATGGTAACCCTGGTTTTCCTGGTTCCGTCTGAAAGGGACCTCCTCACCTCTCCTCTCCTCCCACTCTCTTCTTCCTTCTCCTCCACCTCCTCCTCCTCTCTGGTCCTGGGGAAACCTCTGGGACCTTTTGGGTCGGCTGTTTGGGGGTTCATTGGTGTGTCCCCGGTCTCTGCGCCAGCTCCCCTCCCCGTCACCAGGCCCGTCTACAGGGGAGTCCGGCCAGGTGGAACCAGAACCCCTACCGATGGCTCCTCCGTACGGACTGGCTTCTCCTCCAGACCTGGGCCACCTTGGGCCAGCAGGACCTCCACTATAACCTCCACCTCCGTGGTAGCCATGTCTCGATCCACCTCTTCCCACGCCTCGACCACCCCGGCCTCCGCCCCCTCCTCCGCCCCTCCTCCACCTCCTCCACCCTCCTCCCTCTCCACCCTCCTCCACCCCCTCCCTGAACCTCTGTTAGGAGAGGCGATGGAGGAGTTTGGGTGAGAGGGGGCTGTTTGGAGCGCTGCTGCTGCTGGTACCCGTGGGGTCTGGGAGGAGCGTCGTAGGACCCGGGGGTGGAGTCTGGGTCACGGGGGTTCTGTCTGGACCGGCCCCGCCGCGACCCGCCTCCACTACCCTCCCGATCGTCAGACCACTGCGCAGGACGGACCTCCGGTGGCTCTGAGGAGAGACGACAACATAAGACACTTTATATATATTTATATATATAAAATAATTTTCTCTTCTTGCTATTTAATCTATTGTGCCTCCTGTTTTGCGTACTGTCGCCTGCCATGTCACAAGAATTTCACTGTTCAGAATGGCCCTGTGTTATGATGTACATGTGACAATAAAACATGATGTGATTGTCTTCCCAAGTATACCCATTTTGAATAAATATAGTAAATCTCATATTTCATACACGACTGTTTAGTGACAGCCGAACAATAAACAGTACATGCTCAAGCGCATAATAAATCACAATAATAAGGCTTTTAGTGACTTCTTGCATAACAGGACATAAAACGTGTACTCAGTGTGTATTACAATGCTATTTACTTCAGGTACCAAACTGGCTGAGACTGGCTGTGGTGAATGAATGATAAAACACAATGACTTCACAATAATTTAGACTTTACTGTCGGTACAGGGGTTAGTAGATCTTTACTGTCTGTACAGGGGTTAGTAGATCTTTACTGTCTGTACGGGGGTTAGTAGATCTTTACTGTCTGTACAGGGGTTAGTAGATCTTTACTGTCTGTACAGGGGTTAGTAGATCTTTACTGTCTGTCCGGGGGTTAGTAGATCTTTACTGTCTGTACAGGGGTTAGTAGATCTTTACTGTCTGTACGGGGTTAGTAGATCTTTACTGTCTGTACGGGGGTTAGTAGATCTTTACTGTCTGTACGGGGGTTAGTAGATCTTTACTGTCTGTACAGGGGTTAGTAGATCTTTACTGTCTGTACAGGGGTTAGTAGATCTTTACTAGACCAGGTCACCAGAGGACACCTAATCCTTCATTAGCTCCTAACATTGTACAACCATAGCTATAACATTACATTATTATTATTATTTATGACGCACTGTGAATGAATGATTAAAGCACGACTAAGAATCCGCCTTGAGGAGGAGAGACAGGGGGTTAGAAACAGGGGGTCTGAAGCATTCAATCATAATAATAATAATAATAACAATAATAATAATAACTTTATTGTTTATTTTTCAATCACAACAGAAACTGAAAGTTGGAGGTTAGCTAAGAGCTGCTCTGGTTAGCAGCTAGGTGGCTAACTGTCTCCATGTTAATAACACCAGGGAGCTGGGAGGTGTAAGAAACATGTTGAACTGTTAATATTTAATATTTAACATGTCATGAAACATTTAAAGGTGAACTGTGACCTTTAAAGAGATAAACAGTAAGAAATATAAACATGTTACCTGCTGAGCCCTCTGCCATCCAGCTGCTGCCCGGCCGCTCACCTTACAACACACATGATATAGATATTCACCACAATATTCACCACTTAGTGATTTATTTATTGATGTATTTATTAATTTATTAATTTATTAATTTATTGACTTGAACAGTAAAGTCCAGCAGCCTCCTCCCGCCACCTGCCTCCACACTGCAGCCCTGACGCCACCACGCAGCAGCGTCACGCCGGTGGATCCTTAAAGAGACAGTATTTTGTATATATATTTATATTGTATATTATATATATGTATACATTTTTTAAAGTTGACTTACTTACCTGTATATATTTAGTGCTTAATAAGTATGCTTTTTATTTACCACTCGCTTTGGCAATGTAGATGTACGTTTCCAATGGCAATAAAGCGGAAAATTAAATTGAAAAATTTTAATGAAATTGAAATTGAATTGACGGTAACATTATAAGTGTATTTTAGAAACTCATATTTATACATGTGATTGCAATATTGCAGCTTTGTGTACACATTTCTTTGTTCTAGCAATTGTACACAACAATTGTAAACTAGATTTGTTTTGTTTTTGTTTTTATTTACCACTCGCTTTGACAATGTAAATGTACGTTCACCCCATGCCAATAAAGCTCTTTAAATTGTAAATTGAATTGTAACGTCTATAACGTTATAGGTGTTACTGTCTCTTTAAGGATCCACCGGAAGACGTCAATCCCGTGATCCTTAAAGAGACAGTATCACCTATAACGTTATAGATTAAAAGATCACCGTGTGTTGGTTGTATGCGGTGTTAAACGGGATTTACTTCAGTTACTAATTAAAAAAAAAAAAGGTAAATAAAAATAAAACACGCTGTGGCGGCGCGACAACATCTAAACACGCAGATTGATCGAGACATCTGCGTGCACTGCTGCGGGCGGCCGCTAGGTGTCGCCGTTTTACAGCGCGATGGCGCCCTGCTGCCACAACAACAAACAACACATTAAATAATGAAACATCCCTGCAAAAAAAACAACATTATTAGAGAAATTCGGCTCAATGAGTCTATGTGATCCATGGAAGGAAATGTATGAATGAATCACTATGATGACTATTATGTAATTAAACTGTCAGTAAGGTTTCAGTTCAACAGTAGACTCACTATACCTGCAGTCCAGCCATCAGGAACACATTTCCATAAGCAGCCCAAACACACCTGGGATCCTGATTGTAACACACAGGATATATATATAGAATATTATCTCTATTCTCTCATTATCCTTGTGTCTGCATGAGTTGTTTGTGTGGTCGTGTGAGGAAGCATTAATGCAAGTTTGTTATTCAACCACTGCAGTCAAAGTAGTACTCAAAATGTACTCATGCAGAGCATTTCTGTGACTCACACCATTCCCACAACATGCATGCATGGTGTTGTCATGATGGTGTAATTATAGGCTTAATGCAAAGTGGGTGCTTATTTTTCATGCATTGTGCACATTGAATTATGCAAAATGTTGGGTGAGATTGCGCATTTAAAAAATACAGATACAGATACAGACCCCTTTGCATGGATCCTAGTCTATGCAAATGTTTAAAGTGATCTGGAAACACATTTTACTTCCAACGCCGTTTTATGTCTGACTGACCCTGTGCTTGTGCTCTGTGTCAATAAAGTTTTGGAGGAAAAAGGGGCGTGAGGTTGAGCGAGAGAGAGAGAGAGAGGGAGGGAGAGAGTCAGCGACAGAGTGTGTGAGAGGGAGGTACAGAGAGAGAGAGGGAGGGAGGGAGAGAGTCAGCGACAGAGTGTGTGAGAGGGAGGTACAGAGAGAGGGAGGGAGGGAGAGAGACAGCGACAGAGTGTGAGAGAGGGAGGTAGCGAGAGAGGGAGGGAGGGAGAGAGAGAGACAGCGGCAGAGTGTGAGAGAGGGAGGTAGAGAGAGAGAGAGGGAGGGAGAGAGACAGCGGCAGTGTGAGAGAGGGAGGTAGAGAGAGAGAGGGAGGGAGAGAGACGGCGGCAGAGTGTGAGAGAGGGAGGTAGAGAGAGGCTGTGTGTGTGTTGAGCAGATCCACCAGAAGAGAAGAGAAGAGGATCCTTCACCATCCTCCTCCTCCTCCTCCTCCTCCTGCTCCTCCTCCTCATCAGACCATGTGGTGAACATCTGGAGGACGGGGGTTCACTGAAGACCTTCATCACCATCATCCTCATCGATCAATCAACCAATCAACCAATCAATACGCGGCGGATCAATTCATCTTTCATTCTCAGGAGCGAGTGAAGCGGTCCGGCGGCCCCCTCTCCTCCTCCTGCTCCTCCTCCTCCTCCTCCTCCCTGCTCCTCCTCCTCCTCCTCCCGCCGCGGCGATCTGGACGAGATCGATACATTTGTGATACGTCTGGACACATCGCGATTGTTTTCCGTTCTCGGATATCGATACTTTTGTGATACATCTGGACGAGATCGATACATTTATGATACATGTGGACTGGTTGAGGAGATCGATATCGATACTTTTAGATACATCTGGACTCCGTGAGGACGTCTCAGCCCTCCCCACTTCTTATTCATCTTAGTCTTAGTCTTAGTCTTAGTCTAAGCCCCCCAGCCCCCCAGGTCCAGCCCCAGGTCCAGCCCCAGGTCCAGCCCCAGGTCCAGGTCCAGGTGCAGGTCCAGGTCCAGGTGCAGGATGCCGGACCAGATCTCGGTGTCGGAGTTCCTCTCCGAGACCACGGAGGACTACAACTCCCCCACCACGTCCAGCTTCACCACCCGGCTGCAGAGCTGCAGGAACACCGTCAGCGTGCTGGAGGAGGTGACCACACCACCACACAGCACCACCCACACCACACAGCAAGTACACCACCCACACAGCAACACCACCCACACCACACCAACTACACCACCCACACCCACACCAAGTACCTCCACCCACCCACACCCACACCAGTACCTCCACCCACCCACACCACACCACACAGCAACACCACCCACACCACACCAGGCCCTCCACCCAGGTCCAGGAACACCACCACCACCACCACCACCACAGGGTAGTCCACCTGAACCGTGTCCTGGGCCGTGGGTGGGTGAGTCTCTCATCAGAACCCTGATCGGCCCAATAAGAGAAACCACAGGGTAGTTAGCAGAGCAGCAGGGTGCAATAAACCCCCCTAGTAAAATAACCACGATAACCCCCCTGTGCATTTATAGCATGTACTTATACACACACACACACACACACACACACATTAGTACAAGTACATGACCACACACACACACACACACACACACACACACACACACACACACACACACACACACTCCTGTCTGTGTTTGTGCTCAACGTGTCACTTTGGAAGAGGGGGAGAATCCGTGGTCCATTTTCACTGTGTCTTCCTGTTCTGTGAATTATTTCCAGTCACTCAGTCCATTCAGTTGGAAGGCTGTGTGCTGGCTGGGTGGCTGGCTGGCTGGCTGGCTGGCTGGCTGCGGATCACTCAGGGGATGGGATGGATTGCTCAGGCTGCTGGACTCCAGCTTACTGCCTGCTCTCTCTCTCTCTCTCTCTTACGTAACCCCCAGCTTCTAAGCGAGCTGCCAAGGCTAGCAGAGAGCTGGGAGAGAGAGAGAGAGAGAAAGAAAGAAAGAAAGGGAGAGAGAGTGTGCCTTCAAGCCAGTGGCGGAGTGAGAGAGAGAGAGAGAGAGAGAGAGAGAGAGAGAGAGAGAGGGGGGAGGATTTAGAAGCATGCAGGATTATGGAGATTGCCAGAGCGAGCCGGAAATGTTTAGCCTCTGGATATCTGGTCATGTGTTGAGTATCAGTAGAACTGAGATATGGGCTAGACCAGAACACAGAGCTACAGCAGGAGACGGCGATGGTCCGGCGATGGTCCGGCGATGGTACACCATACACACAGACTACTACTACCGCATGGGCTGCTCTGATGAGGTCATCTGGTCAGTCACGTGATCAGTTACCCATCTGTGGCAACCGGAAGGTCGGTTCGCCGGGTCGATCCCCGCCGACCTCCTGTTGGTGTTAAGGTACAAGAAACCAAACTCCTGTCTCCGTGCCCTGGTGGGTTAATGACCGACGTGGGTGTGGATGCGTGAGTGTGTGTGTGTGTGTTGTGTGTGTGGGTGAGTGTGTCTGTATTTGTGCGTGTATGTGTGTGTGTGTGTGCATGTGCAAGCTAACATGTGGGCTTATGCGTTTTATAAATGATGATGATGATGATAAATGATATAAGTTCCTTTGTGTTGTCGTAGAGACGTCCCAACACCACCACTGTTCTCCACACATCCCAGGACTGAACTGAACTGCTGGCCTCTGTAGACGGATGTAATTGCCGAAAGGTTCTTGGTTCGAAACCCCGCTGCCCCCAGTATACCTGTGAGCACCCCTGAGCCAGATACCCGCTTAAAGAATGAAGTCTATGAGTGTCTGCTGAATGGCAAACAGTAATAGAGCATAATAACATGCATGTACTGCATCAATACACTCTCAGATATCGAGTGGATTACACACTTGCAGCACTCAGGAAAAGCATGTGTTGGCTTCAAGGGAACGACGCTTTTACCCAAAGCTTTGAGTGGTTTCACATGAATTATTGCTTATTACATTGAATTTATGCTGCTCGAGGCGTTACTTTATCAGAAGGTCACTTTGGGTCAGGTAGACAACATATAAAACCATATACCGCAAATAAAACCGTATACCTATGCATATATACGCGCTGCAAATCTAATCACCTGGGCCTATGTCTTAATGGCCGGAATAGTGTCCAACCAATGAAAACGCAGATCCTGAGCAACCAATGACAACGCAGGTCCTGAGCAACCAATGAAAAGGCAGATCCACAGCAACCAATGGAAACACAGAATGAGGCCTCCGGAGGCCTCATTCTGTGTTTCCATTGGTTGCTGCGGATCTGTGTGTGTTAACAGTTATCTTAAATAGGTGCTCCTCCCAATGCCAATCCTACAGCGCCACTGTAATTTGAGGATCGTACCATCTCGTCTCCACGTAGAGGGGGGTAGAGATGTGCCCTCTGTGTGTGGTGAGGAAGTAGTTAGGAACAGAGTAGACTTCACTTCTCCTATTCTGACACCAAAACCCGAGCCGACCACTGCGCTTGATGTGTGACTCGGCCGACACGCCAGAAAAGAAAGACCAGTATTTCAACGCTTATTAACACAGCCGCACTCCATATTTGTGTGTGTGTGTGTGTGTGTGTCTGTGTGTCTGTGTGTGTGGGTTTGGGTTTGGGTGGGGAGGGTGGGGTAGGGGTATACCGCGGAATAAGATTGACTCGAGTCATCTCTCAAAGCAGGTGTTGGTTGGTTTCGCATCCCGTACGTTGGGCAGACTGGTGTGTCGTTGCCGATGTGCCGTACGTGTGTGTATGTAGGAGTGGTTGAAACACACACATTCTAGCTCCACATGGAAAATGGCCCATGGAGTTTCCATTCAGTGTTAGCAAGCAACACATGTTCCTGCGTCGGGCCGCGTGAGCGTGCCAAGCTAGCAGGTAGGGTTACCAGTGAGCGCGGGCCGAGCGTCGCATCACAGCGCTAGCACGGCGGCGGCGGCGGCGGCAGCAGGGCTAGCCGCACGCGGGGCTTAGCATCGTCGGGGTCTTTTCAGCGCAAACGCAAAACATCTGTCGCCGAGGACAACGGCGCGTGGGCTCGGCCTCGGTAGCTAGCTGCGCTGGAATTTCTGCAAGGGATCGCATGACGCGCGGATGGTTGCCGTGCCAACAGAGACGAGCAGCATATTCCTTTCATCGGCAAACAAAACACGCAGGACGCCGAGGCCGTGACACCGTAGCTCAGCCAATCGGCGGCTGCCATGAGGTAAAGTGGGAGGGGCCGGAGGGCAGAAGAGGCAACAAGGACAGGGAGGGACGTCCGGTCAGCAGAACTCACTTTCCCACAATGCCCCAGGAGAGCCACCCTGGAGCACAATGTGTTTATCGGATTTCTGTTTGATAAAGCGATGACCGCGGATGACAGAGTTCCGGTGTTGCGTTTCCACAGCCACAGCTCCCCTGGGAGGCGGTTCCGACCGCCCTGTGATGTCACCACCAGACCAGACGAGGGCTCAGTTTGGTCGGGTGGATCTGGGCGATCTGAGGCTCTTCTGGGCGAGGTTGGGTTTCTGTCGGCTCAGCTGCTGGGTCTCCGGTACGGAGGCTTCCTGTGCTTAGTGTTGACAGGTCAATAATGCAGAGGAACACCATGAATATTTAATGATGTAACCTGAGGTGAGATCCAGCAGGGAGCTGACTCACACTCATCGCTGGTAGTACTGACTCACTGGATTCCTTCAGGGAGAGAGGGAGAGAGAGGGAGAGAGAGGGGGGTAGGAAAGAGAGAGCGAAAAAGCTAGCGAGAGGTCAAGAGAGATGTAGTGAGTGATACAGAGAGGGAGGTAGACAGAGCTAGCGAGAGAGGACGAGAGAGGTTGAAAGACAAGTACTCGAGAGACACTACAGTAGAGAGATTATATTACGTTCAACATTATTGTCATTGCACAATGCAATGCAAGTACAATACAATGAAATGGAGCGTGCAGAACCATCCATCCAGCCATCCATCCATTTTCGTCCGCTTATCGGGGGCCGGGTCGCGGTGGCAGCCGGCTAAGCAGGGGCCCCCCAGGCTTCCTTCTCCCCAGCCACACTCTCTAGTTCCTCCTGGGGGGTCCCGAGGCGTTCCCAGGCCAGACGAGATATATAATCCCTCCAGCGGGTTCTGGGTCTGCCCCGGTGTCTCTGGTGTGCAGAACCACATTGTGCAAAGCTAGCGTAAAATGTGGGTAATGTATATATTTACATAAAAAGGTGAGCATAAGTATGGCTGAGGGTGGAGAGAGAGAGTTGGAGACCGATAAGGAGAGGTAAAGAGAGCAGTATAGAGAGTGAGGGTAAGAGAGAGAGCGTGTATGCATATGCTGACTCCACCCTGGCCGGTGTGCAACTTTAGGAGGTCTTGATTGTGAACCACTCGTCTATTATTGATCGCCGCATACTGACGTTGCTTCCTGACTGAGTACCAGCCTATACCTGGCCACCACACCTGTCCAGGTAGCTCATTGGTTGCTCAGGATCTGCGTTGTCATTGGTTGCTCAGGATCAGCATATTCATTGGTTGGACACTATTCTGCCCACTAAGAGTCCCTGCATCTTCTCTTGGTCTGTGGTGGTGGTTCAAACCAGCGCCACACCAAACACACCCAACACACCCAACACACCCAACACACCCAACACACCCAACACACCCAACACACCCAACACGCCCAACACACCCAACACACCCAACACACCCAACACACCCAACACACCCAACACACCCAACACACCCAACACACCCAACACACCCAACACACCCAACACACCCAACACACCCAACACACCCAACACACCCAACACACCCAACACACCCAACACACCCAACACACCCAACACACCCAACTACACCCAACACACCCAACTCACCAACACCAACTCCCAAGCACTCCCAACACAACCCAACTCACCACAACCAACCACCCAACTCACCCAACACACCCAACACACCCAACACACCCAACACACCCAACACACCAAACAGACGGTGGGTCACAGATTGTTGTCCGGATCTGAGCGGAGCGAAGGATTGTAGCTCAGAGCCGCCACTCGGCTGACAACACAAGAGGTGACATCATCCCTGCAGTAGAGTGACATCATCAGTACTGCATTAGCTGATCCATGAGCCCCCCCCTCCTCCGTGCGGTGACATAATTTCCACATTTGGTGATTGGTCTGCGCCACATGCAGTACCTTCACATCTTCACCGCTCATCGCTGGTGATATGGTGTCATCACTGCACGAGGTGACCTCATCACTGCAGGGGGTGACATCACCACCGCAGGGGGTGACCTCATCGCTGCAGGATCTGTGACATCACTGCTGCACTGCATAACTCGGGCTGCCGTTTGTTCTGTTCTAAATGCTGTATTATTGTATTATTGTATTATTATTATTATTATTATTATCATTGTCTCCGTAGCCACCAGATATGAGCTTGCGTTGTTTTCTTGGCGGGCGAAGAGGAAAGCCTGAGTATGAGTTAGCGAGCGAAGACATCATCTTCCTCGTGGCGTAGCTGTGGACCGGCGAGGCGAGAGAGAGAGAGAGAGAGAGAGAGAGAGAAGAGCGAGAGAGAGAGAGAGAGCGAGAGCTATTGTCCTCCCTGTGACGTCAGGCGAGAGGCGGCGTGTGTTGGGGCTCGCGGGGTCGGGGTGTCGGTGTTATGGTGGAGAGTCTGGTAACTATGGTCTGAACAACGGATTCTTCTGGTTTTCTTCATGTAGCTGCCTCTCTCTCTCTCTCTCTCTCTCTCTCTCTCTCTCTCTCTCTCTCTCTCTCTCTCTCTCTGGCTCTCTAAATAGTTGTTCCTCTGGCTGTGTTCTGTCTGTCTCTCTGCGGATCTGTCTCGCTTTCTGTGTCTCGTTTTCTCTTTCCTCCTCCCTCCCCCCCTCCCGCTTTCTCTCTCGTTTTCTCTCCCTCCCCCTCTCTCCTCCTCTCTCCCTCTCTCTGGCTAACTCTAACCCTAACTCCCTCTCTCTCTCTCTCTCTCTCTCTCTCTCTCTCTCTCTCTCTCTCTCTCTCTCTCTCTCTCTCTCTTTGTGCACTACAGATAGGACTTTGTGCTGTCGCTGCGCTTTTATTTAGCTAAACCGCTAAAAGCCCACAGTGGTCGCGCCGAGGGAAGCCCTGCTCTGCATTCCTCCCAGCATGCATCTCTCTTTCCCCCCCCGCTCCCCCCCTCAGCATCACATGAGCGGGGAAATGTTGTCTATTTTGTGCAAACACTAAGGCTGAGCCCTGACCTCATGCTGAAAAGATGTGACTACACACACTTCCACGGCATCTCCCAGAATGCACCGCTGCCCCGCCAACACTGAGGCCGACTAAACCAAAACCCTCTGCTAATCATTAACATAATTTCAAGTCTAAAACCAAAAGTTCACATCTTCATACTTGCTGTATATCTCACACGTTAACGTTCCTCTAACCTCACATATGGAAAAAATAGAACCACGTGTAACAGACTACGTCATTTCAATACATTGTACGATAAATGATCATCAGTCTATTTGCTGTAGCTCTACATTATTTCATGAACAACGCAGTCCGCTTGTCGTAGCGCTACGCTATCTGATGTAACATCTCTGTGTTTAACAGTCCTGAGGGCACGCTTGTCATGTGACATCTCCGTGGCGGTCACGTGACGCGCTGATCTAGCCCCCGGTCGTCGGCACACAGAGCAGCCAGTGTGTCCGGCAGCAGACCGGTTCATCCTCATGCCTCTGTTGCCGTCTGCATAAACAAGCAGAGATTCAGCCGTCAGATTGGGGTGACACAGCGATATAAGAGGAAATTATATGAACGCCTGAACACTGAATTATGAAGGCCTGATACAACGCGTGTCCGATAAAGAAATATCAAGACGTGATTCAGGCTATTTGCTGGACAAATATATTAGAAGATAGAAGAAACTATTTGGACAGCGGTGTGTTCTCTGTGTGTCGCGGTCTCTGATACACTCGCAGCTGAAATGTGTTCGAGTAGCAACAGTATCTCAAGAAAACAATATACTGCACATAGCAAAGATAAAAAAGAAAACACTATCAGCTGTACTAGAGAATGTAGGAATGGGGAATATAGCCTATGAATCCAGAAGTATTAAATATTAAGTACGATAAATGTACAAGTAAGTCAGGACAGATGCACAAGCAAGGGCAGCAGTAGCAGAAAAATATGGGCATATGGGATGGACCAGAAATGTACATAATAAAGACAAAAGAAGTAATTAAATATAGCATAGGGAGTCTAGCGTACTGCATAGTAGTACAGAAGTCTAAATATTATAAAAACAGATCTAAAAAGATCAAAACAGATCCTGAGGAGTGTTTTTAGTTTTCCTTCGTGAGGAGGAAGCAACACACTGAATAATTCAGACCAGCGACACGTTTACGTCACGCTTGTCCCCCGCCCAACCCCATCTACCCCACGCAGGGACCATCAATAAATCATTCAGTCTGTCGCTCCCGAGGTATGAGGCGGAACGAGCGTCCAGAGCGTCCAGGTGAGACGTCTGGGACCGACCGGACCGCCGCTCGGTCCAGCGGCCGGGTGGAGGCGGCGCAGTCCGCACCGAATTCATCATCGTTTCCATGGAAACTGTGGCATCTCTCCTGTGCGGCGACGGAGGTTCTCCGCCGGCGGGGTCTGTCGCCGTCCCCGTGAGCCGCTTAGAGGGACTTACTGTATGTCCCCCGCAACGCCGTGTGAGGGGGGGTGAGGTCTCTCCGGACAGATGTGACTCCTCCCCCTCCTCCCCTTCCCCCTCTCCCCCGGGTGATATATGTAGTGCAGCTGTGGACGGGGGGAGGAGGGGGGAGGAGCGTGGGGGAAGAGGGGGGAGGCGACAGCTGGGATTATCCTGGTAGCCGACTCCAACCCCCCCCCCCCCCCCCCCCCCCCCCCCAGACCCAGACGGGAGGATGAGGGGCTTATCGGGCCCCTTGTCTCGCAGTAAACCAACAAGGAACACAACCCAGGACACCCGGGTGTGTGTGTGTGTGTGTGCGCGTGTGCACGTGTGTGCGTGCGTGTGTGCGTGCGTGTGTGCGTGTGTGCGCGTGCATGTGTGTGCGTGCGTGTGTGTGTGTGTGTGTGCGTGTGTGTGTGTGTGTGTGTGTCTGAGGAAGTGGGTCTCCCCCGGCTCCACCCCTTGTGCTCCATAAACAGTCCTGCGAGCGGAGGAGGAGGAGGAGGTGGAGGTGGAGGAGGAGGAGGAGGGAGAGAGGGTGGGCTTCCTCCACCCGCCGGGGGCTCCCAGAGATCCAGCAGCAGCCTCCACCCCCACCTCCACATCTACCCCCACCTCCACCTCCTGTCCCCGGCTGCACCACCCTCCGAGGGGCTAGTTCTAGAGAGGAAGTAGAGGATCAGGGAGGAGGCTTTGTTCTGAGCCCTGTTGGACACACGTCGCCATGCGTGCGCTGGCTTCACCTCACCTTCCTGGTCGCAACGTGGCGCTTCCTGGGGGGTCCTGGGGGTCCTGCTAGAGCTGCTGGGGTCAGGGGTACTCCAGGTTCGATGTCTAGACTCCACACACAGTCAAACCTGTGGACATCCCTCCATAAGCCCGACCTGCTCATAAGTTACCCAGTAGGTCCTGTCCTGCACGACATAGCAGCGCGTCGCGTGACCAGAAAGGCTGTGGTGTGTCCACCCCCCTGGTGGGAGGAAACAAGGAGGTGCAAGGAGGTGTCCTCTGAGTGAGTCGACTGAAGCCTCGTGCAGCGTCGGTGGAAACCAGAGAATGTTTTTTGTTTTATGGTTAAGGTCAAAGCGTGACGTTTACAATGCAAAGTGAGGCTTATCAGCCGATCCCCCGATACGGCGGAGATAGGAGCTCTGCTACTTGGACTGCTTGACTGTGCATGCGGGGGCTTTCTCTTGCTGCACACTGCTGTCCTTTATGTTATGTTATGTTATGTTTTTTTTTACCGTTATGTTGTTATGTTTATGTTATGTTTAGTTACGTAACACAGCAGCCGTGATCTTGTGCTGTATTCCCTCAGTGGAGTGTTCACTCCCTGACCCCTCACCTGTGAGGAATGTGTGTTGGTTTACTTAGCACAGTCTGTTATCTCCCCCGTAGATATGGTCGGCTCTGGGTGACTCATGTCAAGTAGCGATACTATTAATATAGTAGGATAGAGTTATTGATTAATGGGGGTCCTCCCCCATTCAGGGGGAGGTCATAAACTATTATTTGACTGTTTACATTTACATTTACATTTAGGGCATTTGTCAGACACTTTTATCCAAAGAGACTTACAAAGAGTACATTTGTTGGAGGAAACAGCAATATATCACTGTGGTGCATAAAGATAAGAATAGAACAGGTTTCAAGCATTCATAGTTGCGAGGTTAATAGAACGGGTTTCATAATTGCTAGGTTGCCTGCATAATAGCTGAGATAAGAGCAGACGTGACATTCTGAGTGCATTACCAACATTGAAGAACACACAATATGCTAAACAATGAGAAGAACTATTTATAATACCAAGAGGTACAAACACGCCAGTTAGTGCTAGGGTTTAGCTTCACATATTTCATATAGTTATGATAAGGACCAGGACTCCAAATAGATAAGATGCCTTGCATGGTTGAGGTTCTGCGGCATTCACCCGGTTGTGTGTGCGTGTGTGAGTGTGTGTGTGTGAGTGTGTGTGTGTGTGTGTGCGTGTGTGTGTGTGTATGTGTGTGTGTGTGTGTGTTGAGTAGGCTTGCGTGTGGACATCTGTTCTCCCATTTTAATTGTAGAAATCTTCATATTCCGGTTGAAAAACAGTGACCAGTATGTGAATCATCTCTTCCTGTTTTCTTCAAGGGTTCCAACCATACTCACGACAAACTCTAAAAATACTTCACCATCAGTTGGTGTCCTGCCTGCCACAGTGAGGGGTGTGTGTGGCTGTGTGGCTGTGGTGGTGTGTTTATAAATGTTATAAATTTGATGTAGCCTGTAGCCTCAACAATGTGCATGTGCTCACAAACAAGTCGTGCGAGGATTGCACTGTGCCACACGCACACACACACCCACACACACAAACACACACACATATGCACACTTCAGTTTCGATGTCTCTCACAACCATTTCCTATCAGGACAGGAAGTCTACCTATTGGCCTGCTGTGTGCCACCAGACTTTGCAGAATCGAAAGCACAGTACAGCCCCCTGGTGAGCCGTTCTGATTGGCTAGGATGGACCCTTTCACAATAAAAGACCCCATGCTAACCATCATCATTAGCTGTGACACGGTATGTCAGATGTATTGGTCTCCATTTTGAGCGATCTGGCTAAGATCTGGCGTTCTGGTTGCCATATTGTAACCAAAGCGACCATGTGGCAGTCGGAGGAGGGACCCGCCCACAGGTCATGTGACCTCGGCGGCGGCGGTGGTGGCAGTGGCGGTGGCTTCACAAAACGGAACATCCTCTTATTTCTCCCCCGCCTCCTCCTGGAGAGAGACGCTGGCCCGGCGAGGAGGAAGGGGCGGACGCTGACTTCCTGTCGCCCCGCCCTTCCTCTTCCTCTCCTGCCAAGAGCCGGGATGTCCTCGTTAAGAAACTATTTACAGCTGCTGTGTCCAGGCTCAGACACAACAGCCAGTCGGAGGCCGGCAAGCGGTGTGTGTACAAAACAACAGTTTAATGAGTCCTGCAGAGTGTCAACACTGTCTTCAGATAGTTCATGCGACAATCTAACCATTGTGCGTGGTGCGTGTGTGTGTGTGTGTGTGTGTGTGTGTGTGTGTGTGCGTGCGTCTCGTGCCTATGAATCAGATCTTCTGATTTCCGATGTGAGTGTGAACAGCCACAGGGATGTGGAATCTGTTTCCATGTCTTCATATTTTCCGTTCTTTCTCTATTTTTGATTGTATGATCACCGCGGTATCATAATATTTATATTATTATTATCAAGTGGAATAAACCGGTTGTCCCTAGATGTGTGTGTGTGTGTGTTGCGTGTGTGTGTGTTGCGTGTGTGTGTGTGTGTAGCAGCTGATATGGGCTGCAGCAGGGGGCGTGTCATAGGGGGGGAGGGGGGCGGGGCTGTGGACAGTTCTGCACTTCCTGTCTTCGAGGTACAAAATGTGAATTAGCGATGGTTTGCATAGCGGCTAGCAGCTAGCTAGTCTCTCTCTGTACACCACAGCCTGGAGAGAGAGAGACAGAGAGAGAGAGAGAGAGAGACGAGAGAGAGAGAAGAGAGAGAGAGAGAGAGATGAAGATAGACTAATGGAGAGAGAGAGAGATAGAGAGAGAGAGACGAAGATAGACTAATGGAGGGAGAGAGAGAGAGAGAGATGGAGAGAGAGAAATGAAGATAGACTAATGGTGAGAGAGAGAGAGAGCAAGATGGGCAGGGAAAGAAATGCATAAAGATAGATAAAGAGACAAAGAGTGAGATGTGAAGAGAGAGAGAGAGAGAGAGAGAGAGAGAGAGAGAGAGAGAGACATGCAGTCACACAGAGGCATATGATACAAAAAGAGAGGTAAAGAGATACAGGCAGACAGAGAGAGAGAGCAGTTGAGGGCTGAGTGTGTATTTAGAGCACGTCTGTGACAGGCGACAGAACGCTGAAGCACAGCGGGAGCCGTCACCATGGTTACCACGGCAACTGTCACTCAGGGCCAAACAGAAACACACAGAAACACAGGAACACAGAAACATAGAAACATAGAAACATAGAAACATAGAAACCATGTGTGAGAGGAAACATCCCAACACTACGAGTCACAACAGCTGGAACACAGCAGTGTGTGTGTGTGTGTCTCTGTATTTGTGTGTGTTTACTTCGCTAGTGCCACTGACCTATAGGACAGAACCCCACCCCCCACCCCCCACCCCCCCGACCCAGCCGGCGATGACAGTATCCTGCTTCCTGTCAGCACTGGGCCACTTCCTGTTTCCTGCTGGGTCAGGAAGCAGCAGTTCTGTCTGGGGGGGATAACCCCTAAAACAGGAAACAGGAAGATGACACCGATTCCAGTCACTGCTGCTGTACTGGTGACCACCAGAACAACCCCTCCTTGCTCTGTGTGTGTGTGTGTGTGTGTGTTTGTGATGTGTGTGTGTGTGGTGTCTGTGTCTGTGTGTGTGGTGTGTGTGCGTGAGTGCGTATGTGCGTGCGTTTAACATACGAACATCAACATCACCAAGACACCGTTGACCCCTGACCCCTCCCCGGCTCCACCCGAGACAGAGCAGTCCACGGACCCCAGTTTTCCCCCCGAGAGGTCACGGCGTTCCCGGCGCGGACGCGTTCGCCTCCGCCGGCGTTCCCAGTCCCCTGGGAATCATCACACGCGACCGCGAAACGCTCGATGGCGTTCAAACTCCTCCGTCCTATTCCTAGCGCGGCCCGGACACCACAAAGCACCACTCAGGCTGCTCAGCTTATTTTGGGTGGAGAGGCAGTCGGGCGGGCCGGGCGGCGGGCGGGCGACCACAACTGTTTAGTCACTGTGGAGTCATGCCCAGCCTCATGCTGAGACCGGTCGGGGGATTTAGACAAAGCCTCGGCTGTGTGGAGCAGCGAGGCTTATCTTGGAGATCAAGCGAATGTCCTTGATTCTCACGCGTTGCCATGGCGATACGGAGACGACAATGCGTGCAACGTTCGCCCCCATCACCGCCGCCACGAACACCACCACCTCCATCACTACCAGCACCACCTCCTCCACCACCACCAGCACCACCAGCACCACCAAAATCCCTTGTAATAACCATCTAGTTTCATTTGTGTGCGTGTGTTGTAGTATTTTTTAATCACCGTAGAATCAATTTGTGGCCAGAGGTTAGACGGCTGTAACCCCAATCTGTGATTTAATCGCGTTCGTATCAAACGGTTATGATTAATAACGGCAGCACACGGGATTATGGGCGACCTCTTCTCCGTGGAGCCCGCCAGCTGTCGTGAACTGGCAGGCTATATGGGTCGATCTGCCATGGAAAGATATTCATATAAAACCACGTTATATATATATATATTAATATTACGTTATATATATATATATATATATATTAGGGCCGGGACTTTAACGCGTTAATTACAATTAATTAATTACAGAAAAAATAACGCGGTGAAATAATTAACGCATTTTAATCCAAACACCACGGAACGTTTCTCAGTGGACGAATTGGCGGCTCAAATATGGGCGGACCGGAAGAGATCGCGTTTGACCGGAAGAGATCGCGTTTGACCGGGTTTTTTGTTGTTGTTGTTGTTGTTACCATTTTAGATGGTAGAGATGGTAGAGATGGCACTTCATGTTAAACTGTTAAAATAAACAGGATTTTGCTGCTTAAACGTATGTATATGTATATAGTATGTATATGTCTATTCATTTATTAATTCATTTGAATTGGAAAATGTTGCTTCGTGTCAAATATTGATATGCGATTAAAATTCGATTAATTACGATTATTAATTACAAAGCCTCTAATTAATTCGATTTTTTTTTTATCGAGTCCCACCACTAATCTATATATATAGAGAGAGAGAGAGAGAGAGAGTGAGAGTGGTGTTTCCTGACCTTTGACCCTAGGACGACCACTAGAGTGTTATGACCAGACCCTGGCAGACCACCGCAGATGCCGACAGTGAAGAACAGATCAATGATAATTCTTTCTATGTTTGTCACTGATCAATATTTTGTAAACATTTACCATGTTGTACCCTCAGGTTGGGAACCTTCTCATTCCGAAAGAGAAAACGAAAGTTCACATGAAAATGGCTATTTTTGATTGTCTGATGTGAGAGTCAGCTGATGTTGGCATTGAGCGAACGCATCTAAACATAACCTGTCTGGTTCCACGGCTAGAACCTTGAGCCACTATCATGTGTCGGGACTCGGACGTCCGACTCAAACGGCGCTTTCATGAGATGATACTCTTTAGCGTGAAGCTACCACACAAAGCTACACGCATCACCATCACTAGCTCATCACTAGGTTAGGCTACATTGCAGTATTTTCCAGAAAGGCCTTTCATAAGACAACACTATTATTGGTATAAATACCAATATATCACAAACTTTTTGGTGGGGGGTACAGACGGTGAGGTTGAAGATCCTTGCAAGCTGGACAGGTCAAAGGTCAGGTGGAAGGGTCGAAGGTGAGGTGGAAAGGTCAAGTCGCGTGGGCCTGGGCCGCCTCGTTAAAGGACTTTATGCGCCTCGTGTGATGCACGCGAACACCGGTAGAACGCCTGAAGAACTTGGAGGGGGGGTGAGGCTTAAATAGATCAAAACATCCCAATGGTGTATTGTGGCTGAATTGTGTACGGCCCAGAACTTAGTAGCCACAGTTAAAACCCTGTTTGTGTCTCCTAGTCCTCTCGCCTCAAGTTCTGTTCTCTCCTCGCTTGCCGTCGCCTCAGCTGTCTGACGCTAACCCGTCCTCCTCTGTGTTGTTCGTGTTGCAGGCGTTGGACCAGGACCGCATCTCCCTGCAGAAGGTGAAGAAGTCTGTGAAGGCCATCTGCAACTCTGGGCAAGGTGAGAGCTTCATAAACACTCCTGAATGTGTTCAGCAGATGCACCGCCACAGACCAACACAACACAAACAGTCTGCAGGGGCTGCTGACATTAGAACGTTTCTCTCTCTCTAAACATTTTCTAATAAAACGGTTGAAAGCCCTTTTCTCGAACATTCAGCCAAATGCTAACGGTTAGCATCTGGCTTTGGGAAAAACAACCAGAGTTTACACCGGACCTTCAAGCCAGTAATAGATTGACCACATTTATACAACACTAAGAGCAGTTACCACTCAAACTCTACGATATGTCTCACATTTACCTGTCCATTACACACCTATTGACATACACACCTGTTGACATACACACCTGTTGACATACACACCTATTGACATACACACCTGTTGACATACACACCTGTTGACATACACACCTGTTGACATACACACCTATTGACATACACACCTATTGACATACACACCTGTTGACATACACACCTGTTGACATACACACCTGTTGACATGTACCTGTTCATACACACCTGGGAAAATGTATATGGCTCTGTTGTTTTATATGATTATATGACTTTAGAGAGATGTAGCCTGGCTTGCTTACTTAACCATAACATCGTCAATAAATCAAATGTTTTATTAAAGAGATGGTTAATCGACGATATAACGTCTAATGTGGGTTTAATATGTATTTGTCCGCACTGGCTAGACCTGGCCACGTCTCCATGGCAACAACACCGTCACCATGGCAACAACCGCAGCATCACACTCAAAAAAACAAAAACAATAGCAATCAGATGCGCCGGTGATCATCAGCATAATGACCGTGATAATCAGAATAATGAAGCGTCCTTTAATCTCCATCATATTCCTGAGCTTCAGAGAACACGTTCAGTACATTTTGTTCAAATTGCTGTACAGTTCAGGGTGAGAGGGTTCAGGATTCAGGGTTCAGGGTGAGAGGGTTCAGGGTTCAGGGTGAGAGGATTCAGAGTTCAGGGTGAGAGGGTTCAGGGTTCAGGGTGAGAGGATTAGGGGAGAGGAGGTGAGGTAGGTGAGGGGTGAGAGGGTGAGAGGGTTAGAGGGATCAGGGTGAGAGGGTTCAGGGTTCAGGGTGAGAGGGTTCAGGGTTCAGGGTGAGAGGATTCAAGGTGAGAGTGTGAGAGTGTGAGGGGGTGAGAGGGTGAGGAGAGCAGATGGGTGCTGGGTCAGGTACTATAGACTCTTGCGTGGCTTTTCCCCCACAATACACCTGAAGTGGTGTAGTTCAGGTATTAGATGGAGGAGGCTTAACCTCCGGGGTTAGCGTCGTGTAGCTCCTCCAATCCCCGTCGTAAGCCCTAGTTGTTGTCACCCAGTGCTTGTACGTCGCTCTCTGTACGGCTGACATGATGTTGTTGTTGTTGTTGTTGCTGTTGTCGTGGCTGCGTGTGGCCCCGCCCCCCTCCAGACCACGTGCAGAATGAGGAGAACTACGCGCACGCGCTCGATAGGTTTGGCGGGAACTTCATCAGCCGGGACAACCCTGACCTGGGCACCGCCTTCCTCAAGTTCTCCTCCCTCACCAAGGAGCTGTCAGCGCTGCTCAAGAATCTGGTAGGCCCCGCCCCCTCGCCCCGCCGCCGCCCACGCCCTCCACCGATGCCATGGTTACCGCCACATCCAGGGACATCATTCACGATGATGTCATGACACGATGATGTGTGTGTGTGTGTGTGTGTGTG
>PIJE02000540.1:63210-70710 GCA_002895965.2 Coryphaenoides rupestris | reverse complement strand
AGGAGGGAGGAGAGAGGAGGAGGAGAGAGGAGGAGGAGAGGGAGAGAGGGAGGGAGGGAGGGAGCGAGGAGGGAGGGAGGGAGGAGAGAGGGAGGAGGGACTGCATGTGCTCACAAACAAGTCGTGCGAGGATTGCACTGTGCCACACGCACACACACACCGACACACACAAACACACACACATATGCACACTTCAGTTTCGATGTCTCTCACAACCATTTCCTATCAGGACAGGAAGTCTACCTATTGGCCTGCTGTGTGCCACCAGACTTTGCAGAATCGAAAGCACAGTACAGCCCCCTGGTGAGCCGTTCTGATTGGCTAGGATGGACCCTTTCACAATAAAAGACCCCATGCTAACCATCATCATTAGCTGTGACACGGTATGTCAGATGTATTGGTCTCCATTTTGAGCGATCTGGCTAAGATCTGGCGTTCTGGTTGCCATATTGTAACCAAAGCGACCAAGTCGGAGGAGGCACCCGCCCACAGGTCATGTGACCTCGGCGGCGGCGGTGGTGGCAGTGGCGGTGGCTTCACAAAACGGAACATCCTCTTATTTTCTCCCCCGCTCCTCCTGGAGAGAGACGCTGGCCCGGCGAGGAGGAAGGGGCGGACGCTGACTTCCTGTCGCCCCGCCCTTCCTCTTCCTCTCCTGCCAAGAGCCGGGGATGTCCTCGTTAAGAAACTATTTACAGCTGCTGTGTCCAGGCTCAGACACAACAGCCAGTCGGAGGCCGGCAGCGGTGTGTGTACAAAACAACAGTTTAATAGTCCTGCAGAGTGTCACACTGTCTTCAGATAAGTTCATGCGACAATCTAACCATTGTGCGTGTGCGTGTGTGTGTGTGTGTGTGTGTGTGTGTGCGTGCGCGTGCGTTCGTGCCTATGAATCAGATCTTCTGATTTCCGATGTGAGTGTGAACAGCCACAGGGATGTGGAATCTGTTTCCATGTCTTCATATTTTCCGTTCTTTCTCTATTTTTGATTGTATGATCACCGCGGTATCATAATATTTATATTATTATTATCAAGTGGAATAAACCGGTTGTCCCTAGATGTGTGTGTGTGTGTGTTGCGTGTGTGTGTTGCGTGTGTGTGTGTTGCGTGTGTGTGTGTGTGTGTAGCAGCTGATATGGGCTGCAGCAGGGGGCGTGTCATAGGGGGGGAGGGGGGCGGGGCTGTGGACAGTTCTGCACTTCCTGTCTTCGAGGTACAAAATGTGAATTAGCGATGGTTTGCATAGCGGCTAGCAGCTAGCTAGTCTCTCTAACATGTTATAGGATCCAAAACAACAGAGAGAGAGGAGAGACAGAGGGAGAGGGAGAGAGAGAGAGGAGGAGGAGAGAGAGAGAGAAGAGAGAGAGGAGAGAGAGGGAGGAGAGAGAGAGAGAGAGGAAGAGACAGAGAGAGGGAGAGAGAAGAGAGAGAGAGGAGAGAGAGAGAGAGAGAGAGAGAGAGAGAGAGATTAAGAGAGAGAGAGAGAGAGAGAGAGAGAGAGAGAGAGAGAGAGAGAGAGAGAGATAAAGAGAGAGAGAGAGAGAGAGAGAGAGAGAGAGAGAGAGAGAGAGAGAGAGACATGCAGTCACACAGAGGCATATGATACAAAAAGAGAGGTAAAGAGATACAGGCAGACAGAGAGAGAGAGCAGTTGAGGGCTGAGTGTGTATTTAGAGCACGTCTGTGACAGGCGACAGAACGCTGAAGCACAGCGGGAGCCGTCACCATGGTTACCACGGCAACTGTCACTCAGGGCCAAACAGAAACACACAGAAACACAGGAACACAGAAACATAGAAACATAGGAACATAGAAACATAGAAACATAGGAACATAGGAAACATAGAAACGTGTGTGAGAGGAAACATCCCAACACTACGAGTCACAACAGTGTGGTGTGTGTGTGTGTGTGTGTTGTGTGTGTGTGTGTCTCTGTATTTGTGTGTGTTTACTTCGCTAGTGCCACTGAACCTATAGGAACAGAACCCCACCCCCCCGACCCAGCCGGCGATGACAGTATCCTGCTTCCTGTCAGCACTGGGCCACTTCCTGTTTCCTGCTGGGTCAGGAAGCAGCAGTTCTGTCTGGGGGGGATAACCCCTCAAACAGGAAACAGGAAAGATGACACCGATTCCAGTCACTGCTGCCTTGTACTGGTACCACCAGAACAACCCCTCCTTGCTCTGTGGTGTGTGTGTTGTGTGTGTGTTGTGTGTGGTGTCTGTGTCTGTGTGTGTGGTGTGTGTGCGTGAGTGCGTATGTGGGGGTTTGACTGAGTGTGTGTGTGTGTGTGTGTGTGTGTGTGTGTGTGTGTGTATATGCGTGCGTTAACATACGAACATCAACATCACCAAGACACCGTTGACCCCTGACCCCTCCCCGGCTCCACCCGAGACAGAGCAGTCCACGGACCCCAGTTTTCCCCCCGAGAGGTCACGGCGTTCCCGGCGCGGACGCGTTCGCCTCCGCCGGCGTTCCCAGTCCCCTGGGAATCATCACACGCGACCGCGAAACGCTCGATGGCGTTCAAACTCCTCCGTCCTATTCCTAGCGCGGCCCGGACACCACAAAGCACCACTCAGGCTGCTCAGCTTATTTTGGGTGGAGAGGCAGTCGGGCGGGCGGGCCGGCGGGCGGGCGACCACAACTGTTTAGTCACTGTGGAGTCATGCCCAGCCTCATGCTGAGGACCGGTCGGGGATTTAGACAAAGCCTCGGCTGTGTGGAAGCAGCGAGGCTTATCTTGGAGATCAAGCGAATGTCCTTGATTCTCACGCGTTGCCATGGCGATACGGAGACGACAATGCGTGCAACGTTCGCCCCCATCACCGCCGCCACGAACACCACCACCTCCACCACCACCAGCACCACCTCCTCCACCACCACCAGCACCACCACCACCACCAAAATCCCTTGTAATAACCATCTAGTTTCATTTGTGTGCGTGTGTTGTAGTATTTTTTAATCACCGTAGAATCAATTTGTGGCCAGAGGTTAGACGGCTGTAACCCCAATCTGTGATTTAATCGCGTTCGTATCAAACGGTTATGATTAATAACGGCAGCACACGGGATTATGGGCGACCTCTTCTCCGTGGAGCCCGCCAGCTGTCGTGAACTGGCAGGCTATATGGGTCGATCTGCCATGGAAAGATATTCATATAAAACCACGTTATATATATATATATATTAATATATATATATATATATATATATATATTAGGGCCGGGACTTTAACGCGTTAATTACAATGAATTAATTACAGAAAAAATAACGCGGTGAAATAATTAACGCATTTTAATCGCACTTTACTTTTGCGCTCCAAACACCACGGAACGTTGGTGGACAAATTGGCGGCTCAATATGGGCGGACCGGAAGAGATCGCTGTTTGACCGGAAGAGATCGCGTTTGGACCGGAAGAAGATCGCGTTGACCGGAAGAGATCGGCGTTTGGACGGAAGAGATCGCGTTTGGACCGGAAGAGATCGCGTTTGACCGGGTTTTTTGTTGTTGTTGTTGTTCTTACCATTTTAGATTGGTAGAAATGGTAGAGATGGCACTTCATGTTAAACTGTTGGTCTGTGTAGCTAAAATAAACAGGATTTTGCTGCTTAAACGTATGTATATGTATATAGTATGTATACTGTATATAGTATGTATATGTATATTCATTGATTCACTCGTATACCAAAATCCATTTGAATTGGAAAATGTTGCTTCGTGTCAAATATTGATATGCGATTAAAATTCGATTAATTACGATTATTAATTACAAAGCCTCTAATTAATTCGATTTTTTTTTTATCGAGTCCCACCACTAATCTATATATATAGAGAGAGAGAGAGAGAGAGAGAGAGAGTGGTGTTTCCTGACCTTTGACCCTAGGACGACCACTAGAGTGTTATGACCAGACCCTGGCAGACCACCGCAGATGCCGACAGTGAAGAACAGATCAATGATAATTCTTTCTATGTTTGTCACTGATCAATATTTTGTAACATTTACCATGTTGTACCCTCAGGTTGGGAACCTTCTCATTCCGAAAGAGAAAACGAAAGTTCACATGAAAATGGCTATTTTTGATTGTCTGATGTGAGAGTCAGCTGATGTTGGCATTGAGCGAACGCATCTAAACATAACCTCTCTGGTTCCACGGCTAGAACCTTGAGCCACTATCATGTGTCGGGACTCGGACGTCCGACTCAAACGGCGCTTTCATGAGATGATACTCTTTAGCATGAAGCTACCACACAAAGCTACACGCATCACCATCACTAGCTCATCACTAGGTTAGGCTACATTGCAGTATTTTCCAGAAAGGCCTTTCATAAGACAACACTATTATTGGTATAAATACCAATATATCACAAACTTTTTGGTGGGGGGTACAGACGGTGAGGTTGAAGATCCTTGCAAGCTGGACAGGTCAAAGGTCAGGTGGAAGGGTCGAAGGTGAGGTGGAAAGGTCAAGTCGCGTGGGTGCCTGCCCCTCGTTAAAGGACTTTATGCGCCTCGTGTGATGCACGGACACGGTAGAACGCCTGAAGAACTTGGATGAGCTTAAATATGATCCAAAACATCCCAATAGTGTATTGTGGCTGAATTGTGTACCGCCCAGAACTTCACAGAAACTTCACATGAAATAAACTCTGAACTGGAGGTCACCTGCATTGTAAGAAGTAGCCACAGTTAAAACCCTGTTTGTGTCTCCTAGTCCTCTCGCCTCAAGTTCTGTTCTCTCCTCGCTTGCCGTCGCCTCAGCTGTCTGACGCTAACCCGTCCTCCTCTGTGTTGTTCGTGTTGCAGGCGTTGGACCAGGACCGCATCTCCCTGCAGAAGGTGAAGAAGTCTGTGAAGGCCATCTGCAACTCTGGGCAAGGTGAGAGCTTCATAAACACTCCTGAATGTGTTCAGCAGATGCACCGCCACAGACCAACACAACACAAACAGTCTGCAGGGGCTGCTGACATTAGAACGTTTCTCTCTCTCTAAACATTTTCTAATAAAACGGTTGAAAGCCCTTTTCTCGAACATTCAGCCAAATGCTAACGGTTAGCATCTGGCTTTGGGAAAAACAACCAGAGTTTACACCGGACCTTCAAGCCAGTAATAGATTGACCACATTTATACAACACTAAGAGCAGTTACCACTCAAACCTCTACGATATGTCTCACATTTACCTGTTCATACACACCTATTGACATACACACCTGTTGACATACACACCTGTTGACATACACACCTGTTGACATACACACCTGTTGACATACACACCTATTGACATACACACCTATTGACATACACACCTGTTGACATACACACCTGTTGACATACACACCTGTTGACATGTACCTGTTCATACACACCTGGGAAAATGTATATGGCTCTGTTGTTTTATATGATTATATGACTTTAGAGAGATGTAGCCTGGCTTGCTTACTTAACCATAACATCGTCAATAAATCAAATGTTTTATTAAAGAGATGGTTAATCGACGATATAACGTCTAATGTGGGTTTAATATGTATTTGTCCGCACTGGCTAGACCTGGCCACGTCTCCATGGCAACAACACCGTCACCATGGCAACAACCGCAGCATCACACTCAAAAAAACAAAAACAATAGCAATCAGATGCGCCGGTGATCATCAGCATAATGACCGTGATAATCAGAATAATGAAGCGTCCTTTAATCTCCGTCATATTCCTGAGCTTCAGAGAACACGTTCAGTACATTTTTGTTCAAATTGCTGTACAGTTTCAGGGTGAGAGGGTTCAGGATTCAGGGTTCAGGGTGAGAGGGTTCAGGGTTCAGGGTGAGAGGATTCAGAGTTCAGGGTGAGAGGGTTCAGGGTTCAGGGTGAGAGGGTTCAGGGTGAGAGGATTCAAGGTGAGGGGGTGAGAGGGTGAGAGGGTTCAGGATTCAGGGTTCAGGGTGAGAGGGTTCAGGGTTCAGGGTGAGAGGGTTCAGGGTTCAGGGTGAGAGGGTTCAGGGTTCAGGGTGAGAGGATTCAAGGTGAGAGTGTGAGAGTGTGAGGGGGTGAGAGGGTGAGGAGAGCAGATGGGTGCTGGGTCAGGTACTATAGACTCTTGCGTGGCTTTTCCCCCACAATACACCTGAAGTGGTGTAGTTCAGGTATTAGATGGAGGAGGCTTAACCTCCGGGGTTAGCGTCGTGTAGCTCCTCCAATCCCCGTCGTAAGCCCTAGTTGTTGTCACCCAGTGCTTGTACGTCGCTCTCTGTACGGCTGACATGATGTTGTTGTTGTTGTTGTTGCTGTTGTCGTGGCTGCGTGTGGCCCCGCCCCCCTCCAGACCACGTGCAGAATGAGGAGAACTACGCGCACGCGCTCGATAGGTTTGGCGGGAACTTCATCAGCCGGGACAACCCTGACCTGGGCACCGCCTTCCTCAAGTTCTCCTCCCTCACCAAGGAGCTGTCAGCGCTGCTCAAGAATCTGGTAGGCCCCGCCCCCTCGCCCCGCCGCCGCCCACGCCCTCCACCGATGCCATGGTTACCGCCACATCCAGGGACATCATTCACGATGATGTCATGACACGATGATGTGTGTGTGTGTGTGTGTGTGTGTGTGTGTGTGTGTGTGTGTGTGTGTGTGTGTGTGTGTGTGTGTGTGTGTGTGTGTGTGTGTGTGTGTGTGTGTGTGGGGCGGTATGTGTGTGTGTGTGTGTGTGCGTGTGTGTGTGTGTGCCTGATGAATTATCTGTTCTCTCAATCTCTCTCTCAATCTCTCTCTCTCTCTCTCTCTCTCTCTCTCCCCTTGTGGCTGCCGGTGAGATTAGAGTCCATAAATACACTCAACAGTGATGTGTGTGTGTGTGTGTGTGTGTGTGCGTGCGCGTGTGCGTGCGTGTGTGTGTGAGCTTCCTTAATACCATCTTAAATGACTCACCTGTTGACTCCGCCTACATTTACAGCCTGAAGGCATAAAAATACCTCTCTCTCTTAATCTCTCTGTCTCTCTCCCTCTCCCCTGTCTATACTGTATATGTTATGTAAAGATTTAGTAACCGTGTCCTTGATAACACAGAGCTTGTTGTTAAAGATAAGATAAGATAAGATAGAACTTTATTAATCCCGAAGGAAATTATATTATATATTAATGATTATAGAACGCAACGCAGAATATTCTACTCATGGTGTACAAAATACACACGGAGGTGTTACTGTGCAGCCGATGAGAGATGAGAGATACACTGATGAGGGGGAGGAGGGGGGAGGAAGCCGGGGGTGGGGTGGGGAGGAAGTGTGTAGTGTGTTTAGAGACACACACACACACACACACACACACACACACACACACACACGAGTGAGTTCAGAGAGAGCGAAACAGTAATGGGTGTCAAGACAGAGTTTCGACAGACAGATGAAGATCAGTGACAGGGGAAGTATGTTTAAGAAATAGAGACATTTGATATGTTATTGTCTTATTCTTGCATATTATTTGATTATTTGATATGATTTGATGTCGTGCTTTA
>PIJE02000540.1:50710-53210 GCA_002895965.2 Coryphaenoides rupestris | reverse complement strand
CCATCACCTGCTCCTGTGTGTGTGTGTGTTCTCCTGGCAGATCAAACAGACTCAGGATGAGGAGAAGAAGCAGCTGACGGCCCTCAGGGACCTCATCAAGTCCTCCCTCCAGCTGGACCCGAAGGAGGTAGGCCCCGCCCCCGGGCGGACCACGCCCCCATATGACAGACCACACCCCCTTATTGTAGACCACACCTCCTCCTGGTTGACCACTCTCACTCAGACAGGCCACACCCTTCTGTTGAAGCACATCCCATGATAGACCACGTTCAGACACACACACACTCACTAACACACACACACTAACACACCACACACACACACACACACTCACACACTAACACACACACACACACACACACTCACTAACACACACACACTAACACACCACACACACACACTAATACACACACACACACACACACACACACACACACACACACACACACACACACACTAACACACACAAATACACACACACACACACACACACACACACTAACACACCACACACACAGTGTCTCACGTGTCCCTGTGTTCCTCTCTCTGCCTGTCTGGAGTCCAGTCTAGAAGAGTAAGTTCTGTTGGACGACACGTGCACTCTGGGCATGCACACCACCGCGCACGTGCACGCTCACGCTCACGTGGGCGCTCACCGTGCACGCTCCCGCATGCTGCTTTCCCGTGCTGCTTGAATACATACACACTGTATATACCGTATGTATACTTCTATATACTGTATGTGCAGCGTTTCACGTATGTTCCGATGTCTCCTGAGTCGTCACGGGGACAACACCTTCCTATCCGGCTTCTGATTGGTTCAAACCGGCGCCCGGTGACATCACTCAGACGCCGCTTGGGCCAATCGGAAGAGTTCTACGTGTCCCTGTGTGTTGACGTGATTGGTTCCTCTGGAGTCTTTAGACAGGAGCATGCTGAGTGTCTCCACGGCAACCAGTCCTGGAGCCCTGACAACGGTGTATTATGGGATGTTGGTTAAAAATGTATCTGCATGCACCACCGAGACCTGATCTCCCCTTCAGCCTAGTAACAGGCTTTTGTTGTGTGTGTGTGTGTGTGTGTGTGTGTGTGTGTGTGTACCTGCGTGTGTGTGTGTGTGTGTGTACCTGTGTGCGTGCGTGTGTGTGTGTGTACCTGCGTGTGTGTGTGTGTGTGTGTGTACCTGCGTGCGTGTGTGCGTGTGCGTGTGTGTGTGTGTGTCCAGGACTCCCAGAGTAAGCAGGGAGGGTACAGTATGCATCAGCTCCAGGGGAACAAGGAGTTTGGCTGTGAGAAGAAAGGTTACCTGATGAAGAAGAGTGACGGGTAGGTCACTGGTTACTACACTAGTTAGTACTGGTTACTACACTAGTTAGTACTGGTTACTAAACTATTTAATAATAGGCTGAGGAAGGCTGGACGTTAATGAGGTGCTCTCTGATAGGCTTGATGAAGGCTGGATGTTAACGAGGTGCTCTCTGATAGGCTTGAGGAAGGCTGGATGTTAACGAGGTGCTCTCTGATAGGCTGAGGAAGGTGTGGCAGCGGAGACAGTGCTCAGTGAAGGGGGGCATCCTCACCATCGCCCACGGCACCGTGAGTACACACACACACACACACACACACACACACACACACACACAGAGACACACACACACACACAACCAGAACTCTCTGTCAGTGCTCCGGCTGCTCTAGACTCGCCGGCACGATGGAGTTGACGTAAATGAGTTGTCATGGCAACATGCCCCACCCCCTTCCCCCTCTCCCCCCTCCCCCTGCTTTAGCCATATGAGGTATAGCAGAGAGAGAGAGAGAGAGAGAGAGAGAGAGAGAGAGAGAGAGAGAGAGAGGTGGGCTACATGTATATTAATGCTCACTCTGCCACGGCCCCGAGGGCTACAGTGATCATGTGATCCATATAATGGGCGGACCCTGGCCTCCATGTTTTATATGGACCGCGCTGTTAAACTACACATCACACGCACGACGGTTCAGTTAAACTACCCTTTAAATGTCTTCATGTAATTTTACGATGACACAAATTGTATGGTTGTTAGCCACTGTGTTTTCATAGCTTAGCGCTGGAAGCGAGTCCGTTGTGTGCAGATGGGGTTAGCGCTAGCGTAGCATAAATAGCACGCGTCGCCGGAGCAGCCGACGCGAAACAACCGCACAACATATTCCAGAGCGCTGCCTCGACGCCAGACACCGCGCTAGCCCCCGGTGTCGTCTGGTCGCTCTGACCTCTGACCTCGGGGCCGCAGGTTATCTGTGATCTGATTGGCCGGCTGGTAGAGGGCACAGACCCGGTCCGGAGGGCTGTGTTGTTAATCACACACGACGAGGGAGGGAACACGACGGTGTGTTGCTCTCAGGTCACCCGAATCACAAGTGAGGACTGAGAAGAATGACAAAGTGGAGAATAAACTATAACAAAAATAAAACTATTCTTACGAAAGGCTGATTCATGCTTGGGTGCTCGACATTCAATTCATGC